>CP139504.1:318967174-319054208 GCA_021014915.2 Artemisia tridentata subsp. tridentata | reverse complement strand
CCAACGGTTAACGAAGGAGTTATAGCCTTTGCAAAACTGCTCTGCAGAAAGTTGCGAAAAATTAAGCAAAAACGAATTTTTCTTCTTTCTTTAGCTAAAACCTTTTCTTTTCCTAGATCCAGAGCCCCCCGCTCTGATACCAACTGTGGAAACTTGTTTTAGACCGACTTGCATCTACTAAAACAAGTTACGTGATCGTTTATGGGCTCAAGGCTGTTAGACCTTGATCTAGGATATTGGTTATTATGAGCACGATGATAATATTGACGGAATATTCTAATGAAAGAAACAATACTATCACAACAAGGTTTTGTAAAACTTTCTCTTTGTTATTAAACTCAGCCCCAATACTACTTGATCATTAGTAATACGGTTACACTCTAACAGGGATCAATGATCCTTGAGGCTTAACAAAAATAAACAACATTAGACCCCATGTCTAATGTTCCCACACACACTCTTTCTTGGTGATTACATTTGAACACACTTGGTGTTTTAGTTCTAAGCACTCTTTTAGAGTCTTTGTAAATCACACTTGATATCTAAGGGGTAAGATCTTCTTTTATAGTCCAAGAAGATCTTTTACAATATGATAAGTCTTGTCTACTACTTGCTTGTGTATTACAGTCATTAAGATACAAGTTGTATCTTTGTTTACAACTTTGTTGACTGAGAATATATCTAGATATTATCTATAGATAATATCTTCTTCATCCTTATCCATCCAGCAGTAGTATGACTCATAGCAGCACCTGATACACTACAAGACTTAACTGTGTAATCATCAGACTTTACACTAGAAGACTTAACTGTGTAACACTACCAGACTTAACTCTGTAACACTACAAGACTTAACTTTGTAACACTACAAGACTTAACTCTGTAACACTACAAGACTTAACTCTGTAACACTACAAGACTTAACTCTGTAACACTACAAGACTTAACTCTGTAACACTACAAGACTTAACCATTTCTGCTGGTAGATTTAATCATTTCAGCAACCAGAATTCATGTTTCATTCTTCTTGTTTTGTATCATCAAATCTATAGAAATATAATTCCGAACAATAACTCCGATTGTCAAATGAGGAACCCGCTTATCTATGAGCATGGCCCTTATCCGTGTGTTTTGTATGTGTGTGCTAATAAGTGTGACATGAGGAGTTCTATCTCTTCCATTTCTTGTGTTTGGTGTTTGTTGTCTTGTGCAGGATTTGCCCGACATGTGAAGACTCTCGTGCTCATGGTTTTGTCTATCTCCACTCGAGTCTCATCATACAGGAAATCTGGTATCCTTAATCTTATCGACTAACGTTATCTATTTGGCATAATTCATAAACGGCTTTAGATTTACGTTGGATGACCCTTACCTTTAAAACATTGAGGACAATGTTTCGTTTTAGTCTTGGGGGGGGGGGTGATCTTTCGATTTGATTTTACCTTGCATTTTTTCGTTTACCCACGCAACCCCGTTTTTCCACCAAAAATCCAAAAAAATGAGAAAATTTAAAAATTTTTGCAAAAATATCATTAGTGTTTTGACACATTGTTGACTTTCCGATGGTTAGAGTCGGAATAAAATTTTGACTTGACCGGGCGTGTTGAGCTCTAGCTTGTCCCCTTAACCTTTTTGACTAAGCATTCGCGGATCTTTTTATTAAAGATTTTAAATTTGCGAAGAACGAGAAATGATAGAGTTAATTATAAGTTCTGATGCTAAGCAAGGATTAGTTGGTTATCTTAAAGGCTCATCAATGTAATTTTTAGTTTTTCCTCCCAGAAGCTAAATTAGTGCTGTTTTCAAAAGTTTAAACTTAGAAATCGTTTTATTACAAACTTTTATACAACTTTGATATAGAGTCCGAGTTCAACTTTTTATTTAAAGTTTTGAGAAAGCATCTACAAAAAAAAAAAAAAAAAAAAAAAAAGAAAAAAGAAAAAAATGAAAAAAGAAAAATTGCAATGATATTGCAAAATGAAAAAAAAAATGAAATGATATTGCAAAATGAAATAAGTTAGAATGTTGCAAAATTAAAAATGTATATGTTGTTTATATGAATAAATATAGGAAACTTGCTTTTTCTTAAATTTAAATCGGAAGTTGAACTAGTATTCGTTAAGTTTGTCATAAAGGTTAAACGGTAATTTGGTAGATTGTTGATTTCAAAGTTCCCGAAAGCTCCGGTACTATTCTCTGTGAGGTGTCAAAAGCCTTGTCACCTAAAACCAACTGGTTTGGGATGTGCCGAGAAGAAAGCCGTTACATGGAGTGATCTCTCCTTTGAGTCTCTAATCTCTAAATGATCGTTTCTTGCTATTTATTTAAGTATTTAATACTAACTTAATGGGAATATCTAAAATCTTTGAAATTGAAATCCCGCTGATTTCGGTACTATTCTCTGTGAGGTGTCAAAAGCCTGGTTACCTAAAACCAACTGGTTTGGGATGTGCCAAGAAGAAAGCCGCTACATGGAAAAGGCCCTTTTCGATCCTTAGATTTTCGAGGTTCCCGGTAAATTAGTATTTGACTTAAACAAGTAACAACCATAATAATATCGATTTCTGTGATCAAACTTTTGAAAATGAGTACACTTGCCAAACTTATAGAACAATTGGGGAGTGAAAAGTTTACAAATTACATTCATGAGTAGCGTTAGCATCTTAACTTGTATTTAACAATGATTTCATTTTTAAACTTGGTTTGGGGACTTGTGAAAAATCAGGGACGATGAATTTTATTCGTATGGTCACTTCTTTATGAGTTGTGTTTCCTACTCTGTGATCCTAAAAGTTATTGTGAAATAATGAAAGTCAACATCCCGTCAGAAGAAAAAAAGAAAAATACAAAAATAGTGTATGTGTGAATAAAATGGAAAAATGGAGCGTTTTTAGAACTATTGATTTCTTAAATCTCTTTTGAATATTTTGCTACTTTTCAAAATTAGTAAAAAGAGGTTTGAAATTTTTGTTTTAAAAAACGTGAGTTGATAACATTGCGCGAGGACACGGCAATACCTTAGTCTGGGGGATTGTGGTATGTGGGTAATTACACATACCTTTTAGAGTTAACTACATTTTTGGTCCTCGTAGTTTACCGGGTATAACGGTTTTGGTCCAATAGTTTCAAACGTAACGGATCTTGTCCTATTTTTGCTGACCCGTAACACTTTTGGTCCATTTTTCGTTGACCGTTACTTTGACTAGTTAAAAAAATGTGAAATGACTAAAATACCCCTCTGATGATGATATACATTGACTAAAATGCCCCTTTCTTCATTATACATCAATTACACTTCTTATTCTGAATCACCACTGTTTCAGTAGCACCATTGATAAAAAAAAAT
This sequence comes from Artemisia tridentata subsp. tridentata, assembly GCA_021014915.2. NCBI lineage: Eukaryota > Viridiplantae > Streptophyta > Magnoliopsida > Asterales > Asteraceae > Artemisia > Artemisia tridentata. The sequence goes on along the minus strand of CP139504.1, from coordinate 319,050,862 downwards.
AAGCATATATATCTTTTAACACAATCGGACAGTGGTCAGATTCCTTTCTATCAAGAGCAGTAGCTGCTAAATTTCTCCATTTCTTGTTAAAATTCGAAGACACCAAAAACCTATCTAATTTACTAAATTTGTAACCGTCATCACTAATACGCGTGAACTTTCCTTGAAATTGAGTGTTTAGCCTATCTTCTTGATTCCTCACTTCGTTGAAATCCCAAAAAAAAACACCACTCAACATTTACATTATCCATTAAACTTAACAACCTACCATTAGCCTCAACTTGTGCAAAGCCAAAATTCTTCGACCCCCAAATGTCTTCAATCCAATCCTCATTCACCAAACCAGCCTTCGTTTCTTGCAAACCCAAAAAACACGGCTCCTCTGACCTACAAAGCACTCTCACCCACCTTTTTTTGTGCTCGCTACCGCTACCTCTAATATTGAGTGTCATAATCTTCATAATAGAATACTCTATAAACACCTGATTCCAATCGAATTACTGGTTATATCCAGTAACTGATTCTTCTTCCAAAATCTGCTCATTATTCTTACTACCTTCCCACACAACTCCTATTTTTGCTCCAATACTCTTAAGCTCATCCATTCTGATAGAATTTCCCAACCCCAATACCGAATCCTCATGAATTGATCCAGATTCCATATGTTTATTACCTTCTTTATCTAATTCCTTCACCTTACTGGTAGTGTGTATATCCATATTTGATACTTGTACTCCATTCGAATCATCACCAACATCACCAACACCTATATCACCATCACCACAACCTCACCACCACCACAACCTTCAAACATCACCAACAACCTACAAACATCAGTATAACATCACCACAACCTCACCATTACCACAACCTACAAACATTGCATATGGTGGACACCTTCTTTCTTCTTCTTTAACCCAAACCGAACACCAACATCACCACATACCCGTCTTCTCCACAAACTCCAACACTTTATCCAACCTCTCACCAAAAACCCCATTCCCCATGAACAAAAAATCAAAAAAATACATGAACAAAAACCCCATGAACAAAAAATCGAAAGGGTTTAGTGATGAAATGGGTTAGTGATGATGAATCGAATTGGGTTAGTGATGAAATTGGTTCTCGATCTGGGTTTCATCTTAAGCATATGATAGTCTAAAAATGAAGTGACTGTGTATATGATAGTCTAAAAATGGGTTAGTGATGATGAATCGAATTCGGTTAGTGATGATGAATCGATTATACTTTTTTTTTGATGTGTTAGATCTGTGAGTGAGTGACTCTGTATATATGTTTTGATTTAAAGAAAGAAAAGAATGATATGATTTTGAGGGAAATGACCAAAGTACCCTTTATTTTAACGGTCAAACTAAGTTTGACTAACGGCATTAACAAAATTGGACCAAAAGTGTTACGGGTCGTCGGATATAGGACAAGATCCATTACAAATGAAACTATTGGACCAAAATCGTTATACCCGGTAAACCACGAGGACCAAAAATGTAGTTAAAATGGACCAAATTGACCAAAAACTAACCAAATATGCCAAATATGTTGTGTTTTTGTGTTTATGCATGTGCAGGTACGGATATGTGAGAAATGGACAAAAATCATGAGAAAACGGCAAAAACGAACACAAGAAATGGAAAGAGTACAAAAAGCCGAGGCTGAGGAAGAAATTTACAAGTTTGGACCAATATTATGCTCAAATTGTCAAAAGTGAACCCTCAAGAATATCAAAATGTCAAAAATGGTCATTTTAAACACTTTTCAGAATTGGCAGAATTGATCCCTGAATTTACAGATTTGGCAGTTTTGGTCCCTCAAAATTGAAACTAATTCCAAATCTAATCCTAAGCTAAACCAAACCGAATCCCAAATTAAACCCAACCCAATCACATTTAGCTCAACCTAATTTCCAGCCCAATCAATACCAGCCCAATCCCCCTTTTAGTTAATAAAAACCGGGTTAAACATCCCAGTCAACCCTCACCCCTTATCTCTTTCCCGCCAAACATAACCCACCTCCCACCATCATTACCTGCAACCTACCCTGCAACACCATACCTCCTGCTACACTCCACCACCCCCTCCAAACACTCCAGTCCAAGAAAGCTCAAATTTATCCCATTTTCCCCCTCCAATGCCAACCTGGCAATCCACCAGTATATTTTGGAGCCAAAACCCAATAAAGGGCTGTGATGAACCAAGGGTGATCCAAGGGCTCAGAATGAATCCAGAGAAGCACAAGACAGAAGAAACCCTAGTTCTGAATTATATAAATAGAGGACCTCATCACAAGTTGGAGGCTGTCCAATTTTTCATGCCTTAGAGAAATTTATGCCATTTTTCTTACTATTAATTTACTTTCAGTCATTAAGTTAATTAGATTAAAGCTTTGTAATTCTGATTTTAGTATTGTAATTCACTCTTTAATTAATACAATTTTAAGTTTTCATTTAAATACCTTGTCGATTTTACAATTTTAAGCATTCTTATTGTTCCAAAGTAGTTTCTAAGCTTCCATTACTGTCCTTATAAGCTCCTATAAGCTTGTTGTGGCTTTTATTAAAGTTAATTTGGTTAAATTCAGTTTCAATTTCAAAAAGTCAAAAATAGTCAAATAAGCTGTTGTGGATGATAAGCCAGTAAGGGAAGGGCTTATTGCTGTCACTAGCTTGTCATTTGACAAGCTAGAGCTTGTTGAGTAGCTCCTCGAGCCATTTTTCCCTATTTAGAGCAAGGGCTTTTGTAAGTATTCATTTAATTTCCATTCTTAATGTAAACTGCTTATTTTCTTATTCTAGTTGCTTATTTACTTGTTTCCTATTTTTATTTGCTTATTGTTACTTTATATTGCTGTATACTGCTTATTACTAGTTTAGTTCTCATTAATTTCTGTTTTTGCTAAAAAAACCATAAAATACCAAAAAAATTAGCTTAAAACAGTTTGCTTATTTCTAGTGCTTTTCAATAGTCTAAAATTGCTTTTATGTGTTCATTTAGTTAGATAACCATCTGTCTTTTCAAATTTGAGTTTAATTCGGTCTTATTTAGTTTTAAAAGCCAAACAGTTAGGTTTAAGGGGTGTTTAGAATAGTGCTCAAAATGGGTCAAATTTGGTTTTTACTGTTCATTTGCACTTGTAGGAAGTTTGATCTAGCTTATTTTGATTTAGATAATCTATTGGTGGTGTATGTTATGCTGATTTTAAGGATTTTACAGACTTGAGTATTTTGACTTGAATTGAGGCTGCATTCTGATCATCTTTGATTAATATAGGCAAGAGTTGATTTAGTCTTTGTAAATGCTTTATCTGAGTTCAGGATAATGTATAAAGTAGGAGTTCAAAAGTTGTATTGATGTCATATAGATTCTTAGAAGTTATGGTCAATTCAGTAAGTAGTCTCAATCAGTGCCCATAATTCCCATATCTGTTCTGTTCATGCAGTTTTAGTAGTCATTATAAGTGCTTATTTGTAATTTATGTTGCTTGATCTTCATTTTCTAGGTTGTTTGCTTATTCATCTTTGCTTTTTCATAGTTTCCAGTACCTTACTAAGCTTATTATAGCTTATCCATAAGCTCAAAATTGGCCAAGTTCAACAACTCATTACTGATTCCTCATTATAGAGTTGTGCAAAACCACCCTCTTTTAAGCTAATAAAAAGTTTCTTAAGGTCTGATTTTCATTTTTTTAAGTTCTCTAGTAGCTTAACTTTATTTGGATTAAAGTTCTTAGGATTAGCTTTTAGTTAAAGAGCTTTTTGAATACCTTAAAATTGCATCAGTAGGTTATTATAGGACTGCTCACCAGCCCTTAAATGCTTATTTGGAATTTTGAGCTTATTGGCTTTTTACTCAGCTTATTCTGATTTCTTTGGCTTAATTAGGATTGCTTTTAGTTCATTTTAGCTTATTTCAGTTTAGTCTATAGTGGTTAGTAGCTTATTTGCTCATTTCCTTTTAACCTTAGCTTCTTTAGTCCTTTTTAAGTCTGATCCTTTAGTGCTTTTTTTTGGCTTATCAGTTAAGATCTAAAAATATTTTCTTTTCAAAAGTTTCTTTATTTCAGCTTATTTACAACTTTCAAAAAAGAAATTTTCGAAAATAAAATAAAAAGGTAGAAGGGAAGTGCAAGGTGAGCAAGGGCTCAAAGCCTGGACCTCAACCTTAACTTACCACACCCACTTAACCAACTGCGCCCTTGGGACTTCTCTGCCAAGGGTTGCAGTGGTTAAATCTTTTAACCACTTATTCCACCTTTAGCCTTCAGCCCTACTTTGCTTATTTACAGATTATTCAAATAAGTTGGCACCCCATTTTTTTTCCCTAGATTCAGAATATCTTTTAGGACTTTCCTGTAAATTTTTATAATTTTCCATTTTCAGTTAGTATTTTTAATATATTTTTCTTTTAAAAATAGTTTTTAATTCAGAATAAATAAAATATTAATCAAGAAAATATAATTCTTTTTTCTAAAATTTTATTTTATCATTTAGGACTTAGGAAAATTAGTTTTTCGTTCTTAGGGTCAATATTTTTAAGATTTCACTTTTTAGGCTCGGGATTAGCCCGAGCATGCTCATTTTTTGTTTTCTTTTACGTTTTTAGTTACATGTGCTTTAGATAATCATTTCCCTTGCTTATTATATTGTTTTTAGTTTATGTTTACTTATTTTAGTTTAAAAACCCAAAATCTCACTTATTTCACTATTCACGACACGTTTCACGAACTCGAATTCACAAAATTCCATTCATTCCTTCGTTGGGAAAACGACTCGAGTTTACATAATTTCTTGTGTTTCCATGGAAATATTTATGCATTGATTTTAAACGTATCAGTCGACATGTATAGGTTTCATAACTCATGATTTCATGTGACGCATATTTCAATGAATCACTAACATGATTATAACATGACCAAGGTTAAGTTCAACATACGTGTTTTAGATTAGTTTTAGTCGTATACTCATAAGTAGTATGTAAGCAAGTGTATGACAGAAAATGGTACCTCAAACTGAAACAAATGGGTCGACACACGAGAGCACAACACAGTACACAAACAGAACTGATCGTTAAGGCTAAACGAATGGAAACCAAAGTGGCTACAAACGACCACACCACTCTCGAATAATCACAGGCTACTATGAACAGCTTGAAGACGAACGATCACCAACACAACAACCCAAAAGCACCACTATCTAACTAAGCTTCAATGCCACCTTCTTCTTTGATTTTAGAGGACAAGTAAGGTTGCCGATTGGAGTAGTTTTTAGGGTTCTAGTGTGAGATGGAAATGTGAGATTCAGTTAATATAATATGAGAAACAGATGGAAGGATAGAGCATGTGAATAGCCGAGTCTATGGGGAGACTAGGTGACCAACTATTTTTAAAACTTCAAATGTATCATATCTTCACAATGAAATGTTGCGTACAAATAAAAATTCAAATTGGACCCTCTTTGTGACAAACAAAACGTGTGATATTTGTACAAAAATCAAAATAAAATCGACCCTTAACACGACTTGTTAAATGTATAATATTCAAAGTGAAAAAAGGGTGAGAGCCAAAATTCATATATACTTAAGTTATATATTTCGTACTTTGATGATCGAATTCATAACGTATAGTTCAAATCTCGTATTATATTTGTATTCCAAAAGTTCGAATGTTGTTTCTGATTTCAGGTTATTATAATTCTTCCCCTCTAAAAAGAAAAATTTCATCCTCGAAATTCAAAGTCGGAAAAGTTAGAAGGAGGCATATCACTCACGAAAAGAAATGACAATAACTAGTCTCATGCTCGGAGAGGTTCTTCCAAAAGCATCTTCACAAACGGAATAGTTTTATTTCTCATGATTCAATCCAGACAACCCAGGATAGCCCCAGGCTCTCCACATAACACAAATCATAACAAATCTGATCCAATGAATACGAAACAAATACGTAGCAGGTGACAGTTGTAATCTCACAATGAAATACATGAAACACATATACACATGAGGCAAATACGGGGGAAGTGCTAAACGATAAAACTTCATCAACTCTATCCAGATTTTGAATGAACTTAGGAACTTGCTAATAATCAGAGGAGCACATATCAAAATATCAAATCGTATCAAAACGCATAATGAGATAGGTAGCATAATCGTACTGACGATCAACTAAGCATACACCGGAGTATCAAAACGTATCTGAAGCCTAATAGAATAGGTTGGATAATCGTACGAATACGAACAAAGCTAAAGTCTAACGTATCACAAACTAAATCTTCCTCATATGCCAAAACGTCTAACACTGATGTACGGAACATCATACGGAACACACAAATTCCCCGTCTAAAGTCTTAAAATTTCTCTTACACAGTGATAACTAATCCGTTAATCATTGTAATCAACTTCGGACCTTTAATAAGTAACTCTTCGACTTAAATCAACCAAAAGGTGCTCCACATCTCCATTCATATAAAACCCCAAAAGGGAAAACTCTTGTCACTTGCATGCCATCTATCTTAGTGAGCAAACTCAACAAAAACTAACACTTGTCACATTTCCTGCTCAACACATTATCCAAGCTCGAATAGTTTTTTTGCTTATCCATCAGTCTGAAGGTGCAAAGCATTACTAAACTTGTGCCTGGTTTCTCAAGCCTTCAGTAGTTCTTCCTAGGAATGTGAAGTAAAAACGCGAATATCTGACACGATCACTGCAGGTGCGCCATGTAGCTTGAATAATCTTCTGCCGAAAGAAATCTTTGCCAATCTTAACTAATTATAAAGGGTGTATGGTTAACTTAGTCAATGGGTGAAAACTGAACTTTCAATAATACCGAAATTGCCCTTGACTATCTTTAATAAAAATACTAATTCGTTTCATTAAGCACCATCAAAAACTGTATCAAGACATAAATACAGTTGCCCTTGACTATCTATTACATGCGCATTCAAGACATAAATACAGTTGCCCTTGATTATTCAAACGTCCCCATGCGCATTCAACACATTAAATATTCAAGAGTTCAAGTATCTATCTAAATACAGTTGCCCTTGATCACTCTCTATCTAATCAGTATCTATCTCTTCTCTATCTAATATAAACTTGCAATCATCTGAGGTTCACGTATCTCTATCTACATCGATATTCAAGAGTAAAAATGGAACATATTGAATCTGAGGTTCACGTATCTCTATCTACATCTACATACATTTTCTGTTCTTATTGACTTATTTCGTGTATCTACATACATTTTCTGTTCTTATTGACTTATTTCGTGTATCTTATTGACTTATTTTTAGATTGACAATGAAATACTCAATGCTTTTGCTCCTATGGATCTTGATTGTATATTGAAGTCTGCTTCCGAAGACGTTGAGGTAAACATAATATACCATTTATTTTCTGTTCGTTAATATACATGGTTCGTTAAAAAATGGTTCGTTAAAATGGTTGATTAAAACCTAGAAAAACTAAAAATAAGTGTATATGATTGTATGTGCTTACATGGTTCGTTAAAAAATGGTTCGTTAAAATGGTTCGTTACATGGTTCGTTAAAAAATGGTTCGTTAACGTATGTGATTAAAATGGTTCGTTAAAATGATTACATGAAAGCCTTGTTTCACCAAAATCCGTCCTAACCTTTTGAAAATGTAAGGTTGAAGAATGTTTATTACTCTCTGAGTTCGAGTTGAATTCATCATTAGATAGTTATAAGTTCTTTTCAGCATTGCTTTTAAATAAAATGACATTTGATTCTTTTTTGGATTGTTAGTTGCAATAATTTTCCTTATGTTTATGTTGAATATGGAACCTTTATGTATGTGAATATGGAACGTTTCCAAATATTTGGCTATTGTTCTTGCTTTAAACAAATCGTTCTAGAAATAATTAGTTTTTCTACCACAGGATAACTACATGGTTCGTTAAGTGTGAAAGTATTTGCATGTGGCGCTTTTGTTAGATGCAAACCAGTCTTTCAAATTTTTAACAAACCAGTACTTGTAAAACTATACGTGTATATGGGTCGAATACAGGAAAGAAATAGAGTTTGTTTGGGTAGCATGTATATGATTGTATGTGCTTACATGGTTCGTTAAAAAATGGTTCGTTAAAATGGTTGAATAAAATGGTTGATGGAATCGTTAAAATGGTTTGTTACATGGTACGTTAAAAATGGTTCGTTACATGGTTCGTTAAAAATGGTTGATTAAAATGGTTGATTACATGAATTAACGTATGTGATTAAAATGGTTCATTAAAATGGTTGATTAAAATGGTTGATTGTATGTGATTACAATGTCCAATAAGAATACCTCAAAAATATTGGTTCTTTTTAGTCTGTAAAATGAATTAACGTTTCCAAATATTTGGCTGTTGTTCTTGCTTTTAACTAAAAATAAGTGTATATGATTGTATGTGCTTACATGGTTCGTTAAAAAATGGTTCGTTAAAATGGTTGATGGAATCGTTAAAATGGTTCGTTACATGGTTCATTAAAAATGGTTGATTACATGAATTAACGTATGTGATTAAAATGGTTCGTTAAAATGGTTGATTAAAATGGTTGATTGTATGTGATTACAGTGTCCAATAAGAATTAACGTTTCCAAATATTTGGCTATTGTGATTACAGTGTCCAATAAGACTTTTGTAGGATTGCACTTGATTGATGTAACATATATATGTGTTGGAAACTTGCTCTGTTAACGTGATGTTGATTTTGGGTTACTCAGTAATCGAGTGAAATATGTTCCGAGTGTATGCTCTATATAATCGGCTTTATCAGTGGGATAGATTTGAATAATTTATATAACCTCATTCAGTTGTTTTTTGCAGTATCATTTTTTGCAATTTTTCTATCTTTTTGTTGGTATTTACTATGTAGTGTATCTGTAATGTTTATTTACTTCATCCTGTGACTTTTACATATATTTTAAGATCCATGCTTGTACATTGTTTTTGGTAATTTAAGAAGTTAAAGTCTTTTTTTGATGTTCTTGTTTGAGAAGTTATACAATGATATCCAACTTACTAGATTTGGTTAGAACGAGCCTAGGAAATATGTTGGTGTTGCTCCTATGTGGCTTGGTCATGGTATGCAATTTATTTTTATTTTTTGTTGTTGCTGTTTTTGTGAAATTTGCGAAATTGACTTTGGATTCTATGTGAGTTCTATGAGTTTTGTTGTTTGAACATTTTGTGAAATTTGATAGATTGACTTTGGATTGTTTGTGAGTTCTAGGGAGTCTTGCTGTTTAATGTTTTGTGAATTTTGTTCGATTCAGTTTGGATTGTTTGTGAGTTCTAGGTGTCTTGTTGTTTTAATATTTTACGAGATTTGTTCGATCGACTTTTGATTGTTTGAGTTCCTGGGGTTACTTAGATCAGAAAGTATGTTTTGTGAATTTTGTTCGTTTCCAAATATTTGGCTATTATGATTACAGTGTCCAATAAGAATATACGTGTATGTGGTCGTAGAGTGTGTGTTTGTGGTTGTTATTATGGGTCGTATGTGGTTCGAAAAGTGTGGTCGTAGATTATAATAGTTTACTTCTTTGTTGGTATGATGTTGATTATATTAGTAGCTTCTTCCATCTACTGATATATGCCATGTTTATCAATGAAACTTGTAAGAAGTTGGCATATATGTTGCATCAGTGATTATTTGTTGATAATAACAAATGTGATTTTGACATGTTTGAATCTACATGTTGATTATACTCAAGTATGATAATAACCATGGACGTGGGCTGAGAACAAAGAATGGCACCTATCAAAAGAAACCTCACTGACTCACTATTAATTGTTACAAACATGAACTAAATCATCCACTTGAATTATATGTATTTCACCATGCTCATCTATTTTTTGTAGCCATGGGACCCAAACTTCAATGTTGAACGTTTCTCATCACTTAATAACCCACACGCCTGGTACAAAATCAACAAAGTACGCGTTAACTACGTGTGGAATGATGAAAAAAACAAGAAACTTTACATCTTCTTGCTCGACAAATATGTAAGGGTTGTCAATTGTGATCACACGAGCTTAATTAAAACATACATGATTTACTAACCATCAACTTTATGCTTCAAATTTTATACGTCTAATACCAGGGAGAAAAACAAGCCGTCGAAGTGCCTGCAGACCTTGCAGAATTCTATAATACCAGAGACTTAATTGGAAAAGTGTTTTCTTTAAACCATTTCCAAATTGCCTATACCGACCCAACAGAATATCCACGATATCAAAACCATAGTTTGAGCCGTTGTGATTGGGTTATATTGGTCAACAGTAAAACGGAACTAACTGAAATTCCATTAACTAAGCATTCCGATTTTCCCGCGCACCCGTGGATAGCATCTATTAGGGGTCTTTGTACTGACAAATCAACAAAGAAGATGCTGATCGGTAAACATAATTGACTTAATGATAATCTATGCATCGAACTTAATTAATATTCCCTATTCGTAATCACTGTATTTCCTGGTTTCTATATAGATACCATCGGCAGGGTCACTAAAGGAGGGTTGATACGCCACAGCGGTGGTAACGCCTGTGAGCTATTTCTTAGAGATGTGACGTAAGTGTGTCTATCAAAAAATGTTTTGTATTCATTATTTTATGTTCCCGCTCTAACAATCATTCATTTCTAACAGAGGGGCGGAAATAAAATTCATCATATATCACACATTTCGACAACAATTCAAGAAACTGGCAACGGTTTTAAGAGAAAGTGGAGTTATATTCGTATCCCGTGCTAAACTCATCCACAAAGAACCAAGTATATACTTTTCTTGTTTTAATATTCACATTTCTCATAAGATATTTCGTTTCAATACACTTACCTAATAATTCGTAATTCCCTATACTACAGTGAACTTATTGGTGGACACGGAGTTAACAAAAATAGAAACTAACCCAACTACTAGACAAGCTGGAGCCCTGAAGGACATGAAGATATGAGACATCTCTCAAAATTTTATTTGCTTTTCATTGCCTACGAATTTTTATTTGCTTTTCATTTAAGATATTCGCACATTTGTTTTTCTCTTCGAACAAAGTCATTATTCCACAAGGTCTGCAACACATTTTCAGATATTTGATTTTGGTGATTGATTGTTATGCTTGCGATATTTATGTTTTCTACTACTTGACAAAATAGATAACAAAAACTACCATAAAATTCTAGCATTTGCTTTCTATAATCAAAGTATATAATAGTAGGCTACACTTAGCAATAGCTGTTTGTTTCATGAAAAGTGTTTGTTACATAGGTGCAGCTGTAAATATAAAGCTTAAAATATCAATAAAGCTAAGCTCTTATATTAACAACACTTTAAATATGGGCTATTAATACAAGATATTAACAACACTTTAAAATAAGATTTGTTGCATGAAATATGGATCCTTATGTTTAATGTTTTTTGCAAGTTAGGTTAGTATATGAGTGCTGTTATTTCTTTGAGCTGGTTTGAAGTGCAAGTTTCCACGTATTGTATTGTAAAAATCCGGTCTGTGTTTTCTTAATTTAAGTTAACTATATAGGTTAGTACGTGAATTTAATTCGTTGTACTTAGAGACGTTTTGGTGGTTACTTGCTGGTTGCTTTTCAAGGTGGTTTTTAACAAAACAGTACTTATAAATATGATGAATGAGTTGATAATGAGTTGATAATGAATTTGGTGGTTACTTGCTGGTTGAATCTACATGTTGATTATACTCAAGTACTTGAAAGAAACCATGGACGTGAACATGCTCGAGTCATAATATAACTCCTTTTATTAACTCATATTCTTCAATCTTTTACCTAATCAAAATTTATTTTTAATATGAAATTTTGTGTTAAAAAAGTCAAGAACTTGTATCTATTGTGGGCAATGAATATCCAAATCAGTTATTTTAACTGGAATGGATAATCCACACCAACAAGACAATACTAATCTCAATTTATTAAAGTAGTATACACCGCACTATATAAGTAAGCACAAGTTCTTTTGTTTGTCCCATGTGGGACAGAAAAGCTTTCACACAAATAACCATCCCATACAAGAAGTTGTTCTAGCCTGTTTGAAAAACACGTCTTGTACAAATGGCTTATAAAGATTTAGCAACGGCTATGACACAAAGTAATCAAATCCTTTTATGTAGTTTAAAGACACGATGATTGGAGTTGAACAATCTAGCACCAGTATTTTGAACCCCATTCAAGTTGATTTAAACAAAGGTATGGTCTTTTTTCTGTTTTCAATCTCCACATATTAGTTTTAAAAGAACGAACTTTTAATACAAGTTTTATTTCGTTTAATTTTATGCTAGAAAAACGCAAAGCATTTTCTAATAAAGATGCTCGTGCAAGGCAAACGGGGAAAAAAGGGAAGACCAACTCTGGCTACTTTGAAGAAAGTTCGAGTCACATAAATATTGCTCCTAATAGGGTACCATTCGGAATATTGCACAAACATGCCATTACAAACACCATCGCCTCAAAACATGTCAAGAAATAAAGAAAATATAACACCATTTCAAACACCACGTTCCTATAAATCAACCTCTGTAAGCACCAATGTAAGTGTAGACCCGGCTATTCAAAAAAAGAGAGACTACAACAGGCTTTATTACCAACGAAGTAGAGAAAAGAAAATAGCAGAAAGAAATGCTAACATGGACGCACAGACACCGGTAGAAGCTACACAATATCTATCAGGCTTGACACGTGAAACCACCTTAGGTAAAAAACTGTACTCATTAAAGAAATTGCTTTTGCTCTTTACTACATGTATTTACATCATACCTATGTAGGAACCACTGTTGGTGTAGACAGAAAAATTCAAGCAAAGAAACAACGGGACAAATCCCGTTACCAACGACGTAAAGAGAAGAAAATAGCGGACGCAAATGCTAACATGGAAGCACACACAATGGAAGGAATGACAGAAAATCTTTCAGACTTCACACGTGAAACCAACATAGGTAAAATAATTTTTCATATTATGTTCTTCTTTACGGAAATTTGTATCATCTTATTAATACATTATTTAAATTGCAAAACCAGATTATCGACACGGTAGTAGCGTATTGTTGCCCCTGTTTGATCAAGAGTACAATCAAACTACGGATGGTAAGCTTCATTAAAGAGTTGCTTTTGCTCTTTACTGCATGTATTTACATTATACCTATGTAGGAACCAATGTTGGTGTAGACCCAAATGCTAACATGGAAGCACACACAATGGAAGGAATGACACAAAATCTTTCAGACTTGACACGTGAAACCAACATAGGTAAAATTATTTTCCATAATATGTTATTCTTTACGGAATTTTGTATCATCTTATTTATACATGTTTGAAATTTCAAAACTGGATGATCCGTATGCTTTCGTGTACGATGGCCTTCCTAAAGAGCATCGTGTATTGAAGGAGCAACCACCATGTGTCATTTGTGGAACAAAGAAAATACAATATGAGTTTCCTACTTTTTGTTGCATGAACGGGAAAACAACTTTGAAGGCCTTAGACATTCCTCCAGAACTATACAACCTATTCACGTCGCAATGTGACTTAGGAAAAATGTTTAGGAAAAACATACGTGCGTACAACACAAACTTTTCTTTCGCATCGATGGGTGTAAAGTTGGACAAAACATACAACGTTAGGAACTCTGGAGTATATACTTTTCGTGCGAATGGAGGGATATATCATAGAATGGACCAGTTGCTTCCTAGAGATGGACAGCCAAGGTACTTGCAGTTATACTTTTATGATACAGAATCCGAACTTGAGCATAGGTTACAATGGCCTAATCTTGATAAAGAGATTGTTAAGATCTTATCACGTGTTCTTGCACCAAACCCATATGTTCAGACATTCCGAACACTTGGTAACCTTTGTCCGCTTGACAAGTATAGGTTCGAATTAAATGCATCCGTTAAAGTCGATCAAAGACTTTACAATCGTCCTACCACGTCTGAGGTATAAATACGATTTCTAACCATCTTACGTCTTAAATAAATTGATCGTTGTATATATATCTTATACTCTCAAATTAAATATATCATATCACGTAGGTCGCTGGTATTTGGGTAGAAGGTAATAACAACATCACTGCATACAAGAGAAGTATTGTTGTATATGGTAGGTCTGAACACCCTACGCAAATACAACCTTATTTCGCTTCCTATGATCCTTTGTCTTATCCAATGTTCTTTCCGAATGGTGAGGCTGGATGGCATTCTCGAATACCAAGAGAAGGTGTAGACATAAATGAAGTTGCCGATGATGACGATGACGTCGATGAAGACGAAGAAGGTACTAAACCAATCATTATACTCATATCACTTTATCTTGTGTAATACCAGGTTACAATAGTATCATATAGTATATGCTTTCCTTACACAACTTTTTTAACGTCACCACACAGGGATTAACACAAGAACTGGTAGAAAAACAGTTACTATGTGAGAATATTATTGTTTCAAATTCCAGATGCGGCCATATCATAACTTGATCTTGTTTGGAGGGCGGTTGTTTCAGCAATTCGTGGTAGATATATACATAAAGATTGAGACTTCACGCTTACATTTTTGTGAAAAAAACCAATCCAAAATTAGAGCAGATTTTTATCAAGGAATCGTTGATTGTGTTAACGCCGGAGAGGTTCAATCGAATAGAGTTGGACAACGTATTGTCTTGCCTGTGTCTTTTATCGGAGGGCCACGTGACATGCGAAGACGATTTTTGGATGCAATGACGTTAGTTCAAGATGCTGGGAAACCTGATGTCTTTCTCACCATGACTTGCAATCCCAATTGGCCAGAAATTGTTACCAACCTTTATCCTGGACAAATGGCCCAAGATCGACCGGACCTGGTTACACGAGTTTTTCGTGCAAAACTAGAAGATCTCAAGTACAAACTATTCACCAAGCACATCCTTGGCGTTATTGTGTCACACATATATGTTATCGAGTTTCAAAAACGAGGCTTGCCACATGCACATTTTCTTCTGATTATGAGTTCAGCTTACAAGCTGGCAAATCTCGATCATTATGACAAAGTTGTTTGTGCTGAAATTCCAGACCCGAATAAGCATCCTGAATTGCACCAACTGGTTCTAAAGCACATGATTCATGGTCCTTGTGGTCACCTAAATACTCAGTGTCCTTGTATGGAGGGTGAACATAAGAAGTGTCGTTGGAATTATCCTAGGCAATTCTAAGAAACAACGCAACAAGGAGATGACTCATACCCATTGTATCGACAGAGAGACAATGGCATCGAGGTAAACGTACGGAATAGCGTCCTGGACAATAGATGGGTTGTTCCATATAACCCGAAATTGTTGATGATGTTCAATTGTCACATGAATGTGGAGGTATGCTCAAGTATAAAATCCGTTAAATATGTCTTCAAGTATGTTTACAAGGGTCATGACAAACAAGTTGTAAACGTTGATCAAGATGGAGAACAAGTCGTTAACGAGCTAAAGAGATTCCAAGATGCGCATTATGTATCACCCCCCGAAGCTATGTGGCGTATTTACGGATTCCCTTTATCTAATACCCATCCGTATGTTATGTCATTGCAAGTTCATCTACCAAATAACCAGTTGGTTAGGTTCTCAGAAGACGATGTAATGACTGACATTCTTGAGAGAGAAAGGGATAAGAGATCGATGTTGACCGCATTTTTTGACTTGAACAAGACAGACGTAAGCGCGAGGCAATACTTGTATAAATACATCCCCAAGCACTACACATGGAAGAGTACACGCAAGTGGAACAAACGAAAAAAAGGGCAAATGAGAGGAAGATTGGTTTCCGCTAATCCCGCTGAAGGAGAGCGGTTCTATCTACGTGTACTTTTGCAACATGTTAAATGCCCTACAGGATTTGAATATGTTTACACGGTCAACGGCGTAGTGTACAGTACATTTCGTAGAGCGGCCCTCGAAAGGGGATTAATACAGAGTGATGATCACATATCTGACTGTCTACGTGAGTCCTCTATGCACGAGATGCCCGGCCCACTTAGAAGACTATTCGCGAATCTTCTAATCTTTTGTGAGCCAGGAGATGTTCGAAAGTTATGGAATGACCATTACGAATCACTTTCAGAAGACTACACCTTACATTGTGCAAGTGTTGAGCGGGTTCAAAATATGGTTCTAACGGACATATCATCAATTCTACAATCTATGGGTAAGAGTCTTAGTGATTTTGACCTTCCCAACATTACCGCGGATGTAAGTTTAGAATCATTTGGCTGCCGTGAGTTACAAGAGGAGTGCTCGATAGTTGTACAAGATGAAGATATACTCGCTCGACATTCCCTCAACACTGATCAAAAAGTCGCATATTATACAATCATGAGACATGTCGATGAAGATTCTTCGGGCGTGTTTTTTATTGATGGCCCTGGAGGAACTAGTAAAACATTCTTGTATAAAGCTTTGCTTGCCACTGTTCGTTCTCGTGGTCTTATTGCAATTGCCACCGCTTCGTCAGGAGCTGCGGCAAATAACATGACAGGGGGAAGAACTGCTCACTCTCGATTTAAGATTCCCATCAATCTTAATACAAACTCAGTATGCAACATCAAAAAACAAAGTGGCCTTGCTAAGCTACTTCGCCAAGCCAAGTAGATAATCTGGGATGAAGCATCAATGGCTAAAAGGCAAAGTGTGGAGGCGGTTGATCGAACCATGCAAGACATTACCGGGGTCAAACTTCCATTCGGCGGCAAGATAATGGTTTTAGGAGGGGATTTTAGATAGGTTTTACCGGTCGTTAGACGTGGAACACGAGCGCAGATTGTAGATTCGAGTCTACGGATGTCACCTCTTTGGTCGATAATAAAAAAATGCGGTTAACCATAAACATGAGGGCACGGACAGACCCATGGTTTTCAAACTTCCTATTACGAGTTGGTGACGGAGTTGAAGAGGTCCTCGATGAAGACTATATACGCATACCTGATGACATGACCGTCCCTTACACTGAAGAGGCTACCTCAAAGGATGCATTAATCGATGAAGTGTTTCCTTCCTTCGTCGCCAATGCTCATTCATCTACTGATATAGTTTCAAGAGCAATTTTATCCACTAAAAATGAGCATGTTGACAGCATTAATGGTATGTTGATTGAAAGATTTCCTGGCGAAGAGAAGGTTTATTATAGTTTTGATGAAGCAGAAGACGACACCCACAACTTCTATCCTTTGGAATTCTTAAACTCGCTCAACGTGAGTGGGTTGCCCCCTCATTGCTTGCGTTTGAAAATAGGATGCCCAATTATTCTTTTAAGGAATCTCGATCCGGCAAATGGATTATGTAATGGCACGAGGTTGATATGTAAACGTTTTGACCCAAATGTCATCAATGCTGAGATTGCTGTCGGACAACACGCTGGAGTTAGAGTGCTCTTACCAAGAATTCCTCTTGCTCCATCAGAAGAAGACATGTTCCCTTTTAAACTAAAGAGAACACAGTTCCCTATTTGCCTTAGCTTTGCGATGACTATTAATAAAGCTCAAGGCCAAACAATTCCAAATGTGGGTGTCTATTTGCCCGACTCTGTTTTCTCGCATGGCCAGCTTTATGTGGCATTGTCTAGAGGGATATCCCGTAGAACAACAAAGGTATTGGTTAAACCAGTTAAAGAGTTCCGTCAAGCAGGAATCTACACCTCAAATGTCTTTTATCAAGAAGTTTTACGCGAAGAGTAACGTGTGTTGTTAGTTTTTATCTCATAACTAATGTAATGTTTTACTTTCAGTTTCATTAAATGTTTTTATATGTTGTTTGATAGATGTTAAGAATTTTTTCTAGACTTTAGTTATCGTGTAGTACAACCGTTTGCAATTACATTATGATCGGTTCACGTTCTATTTTGAACGCTACACACACTCACCACAATATCACAAATCATTAATTATTTGCCGCTAGGAATTCCGTTGCTATGCACGGGTACTCGCCTAGTCTTCCAAATGATCTGACCTAGTTAAGCCATCCACCATAACTCAATTCGTGTTTTCCTTCCTCAAAGTACGCGTAAATCCCGTTACAAAGTTCCTGAAAGTTTAATCCCACTTCCACATACGAACATTCAAAATTAAGGAAAACCGCTTGTACGCTGATGCTAAATCTTAACTTGTTGACACTCTAAACACTTCGCCAATGATGTAGTCACAATCATCTTCATACCATTCCATCAAAATTTCGGCTTCAAGACTCTATACATATTAGTACAACTAAGTTGATTGGAGTAGATGGATCTGTTTGCTTCAATCAAAACCGCTTCCTTCAAGTCTTCTAATATAGATCAGATTCCACCGTCTTTTTCCTGAGCTTCTTCACGCCTGTCACAAATCACTCCCAAGTCATGCGTCGGATAGTTCACCTCATATGGTTCTCGCTGTGCTGATGCATAACCAATACTCTTCTCGTGTTGCATAAGGCCATAACTAAGTCTCCTTCTTTAGTAGAAACAAATCTCTTTTCAGCTTCTCAAGATTCTCATCTCATTCTTCATCCTAACCAAAATTTACTCTTCAAGAATATATATTACCTAGAGTTTCTTCTGACGTAGAAATTTCAACGCAATTACGAAAATGATCCTCGTATTTATCCTTCGTCTTTGAATACACCAAGATGTCATACTATGACAATTTGTCCAAATATTCATGAAAGACACGATTTATCAAGTTCATAGGAATAGTCGGATTAGTAGCCAACACAATTGGCATCACTAATACTCATAAAGACCATAACGGATTCGAAAGACAATTCTAGGAACATTTTGTTCTGTCACACGTAACTGAAAGATAATTAGATCTTCCATCATTGAGAAAACTTCACACCCTAAAGTTGATTAGACAAATAGTCGATTCGAGGTAACGGATAACGGATAACGGTTCTAACTATAATGTGATTCAGCTTCCGAAAATCAACACACACAACCTCAAGCTATAATCATTCTTCTTTACGAATAAAACTAGAGCAACCTATGAAGTCACACTCGGACAGATAAAACCACTTCCTAGAAGTTGGTCCTTTAATTCTCTCCATTCAACTGATGTCATTCAATACGGAGTTTCAGAATTAGGCAAAACGTTGCTCTTATACGGATAGGGTTTCTGAATCAACCAACTTACCGATCTTAGGCACTGCTCAAGATCTCCAATGATCCGAATAAGTTCAAGTTATATGATGTAACTATTATCATGTTGGCCAGGCGTCATAATACTTGCATCATATACACATGCCTTTATTGCAATCACAGTCTACCTCGAGTCGTGAGTAAACAAATTCTCATAACCAGATCAAAATGAATTCACACTCAGATGGAAATCTTGATAGTTAAACCGAGAACACATTGCAAAATTTCAAACAACTGAATAACTCTCAAGGCGAGTTTCATCAAACGAAGTATCTTTACAACTGCGAAGGATTAACGTAAGAGTTTCAAAGCAAAGGTGATCATAATTATATACCAGGTTGGGAACCATGGTACAGAATTCCGAGTTTCTCAATCAAATCTAATATGACTGTTGTTAGCATCTTGATGCTCAGTCAACAAATCTATATTTAGAATCATATCGAATTAGACATTCCCAAAGAAAACAGATTAGCATAACGAAACTTATCTTCAAATATCCTCAATAAGTACTGGACAATTCCGATACTCGTGACGGATACTCACAAGATTTCTCATAGCAGATTCTAATAGTGCAGAGGGAACCTTAACATGCTTAGCAAAAGCAAGGGAAACCACAGAATGTGTCAGACACATCGGATTCATACATATACGAATTCTCTGAACGAATAAAAAGGTATCAAAACAAATCATAAACGAATCGGAGATCGAAATTCGAAAGAATGCGGTCACATCAAAAGTCTCAAAGCATTCTAAACTTATGTTACGTATCTTGCTAAATCTTCTAAATCTCTGAATGAATTATCTTATAAAGGCTTACTGATATTAGAAGCATAAATCAGAGTGATGCGGAAGAATGATATCTAATAGATGCCATATCGCATAATCTACCCAATCCTCACTGGTCATAACTAAAGTTTCTACAAGGAAAACCTAAGGCAAAATTCAAGGGTTGTTCCATAAGATCCTACAGTGTACACCTAAGGGTCTAAATCTTCACAGGCCATAACTTATTTGCTACAAGTTGCAGCCTGAGCTCTGATACCATAATTGTAACACCCCAACCCGACAAGGGTCAAAATGCCACATTATGGTGTCAATCAGAACATATAAACGTAAACGGAAGACTTATAAACATAATAGTTACAAAGGTTTAAAATGAAACTAAGGACATAATAAATCTACATCATACTGACTATCAAACTAGAATACAAATCTGAATCAAATCTAAATGGTAGATACTCCAAGTCTAATCCAAATGCAAAGGGGATCTATCGTCAGGGTGGTCCACTAAAAACTTTTATGCACTCTTCACTCAATCCCAGCTTCCAACCTAAAACCTGCCGTAGGAAAAGAAATGCGACTAAGCTTAAAAAGCCTAGTGAACAGATATATATAACAAATGAATAATCAAAACTTATATAAGTATAGGGAACAGGAAACATAAACTCCTGTTGGAACGAATATCATCTATCAAAGAATGAGAGATCAAAGATCAACTGAACAAATATCTTAAGTCAAATGAAGTAAGAGATCAAGAGACACGACGGATCAGATAATCATAAGGAATCAAACGAATCATATAGGAATGCCCACGAACCTGTCTAAATGAGACACTCGAATAGACCACATAATCACATATATGGAATCAAATCATAATATCAAAAGGAAATGCGCAACGAGCTCAGAAAGCATGTCACATGCTTAGTCGCATAATCATAATCATATCCATATATCCGTCAAATCATACGTTGTACAAGGAGGGGAGACCTCTCAAGTACCAAATGGAGTAGCTAACTCCCGAAGTGAAATGGGGTACATGGCACGTACAACCAGTCACTAAGTCATATCATATCATATCCATATCAAATCATATACCTAGGATGCATCCATACGCTCCTTACAAAACAGAATACATATGCAAGTACGAGACTATACATACATATAACAGAATGGCCACGTGCGCCATAATCATATAATCATAACGGAAGGGAACGCCGTGGATCAATCACACCTCCACAGAAAGTGTCATGCCATTGGTACCTCAATGACATGGCCATGGTACCTCCATGGCCAGTTAGCTCGGGCAACAGAACAGAACAGAACAGAGCTATCCATAATAAGCAATCATAGCAGAATCAAGAAAGGCATATCAACTGAACAGAATCTCAATCAATGAGCTAATAAACAGATCATCATAACAGAATGGATAGAAACTGAATCATATCAAGGGGATCATAGCAAAGGCTTCAGATCATGGCAAAGTAAACAAATCAAAGTCAAGGATCGAGAAGTCATGAGATCAGAACCCTTACTGAGAAAGGGTAGAATATCTGTACCTTAAACCGCAAATGAAACCATATCAGAAAACACATGGATCGGAAGTCACTCCTTCTTCAGTGAATCTACACGAATTAATGATTGTCTTATTATTTAAGAACCATTTCATAAGTTATTTTTGATTCATCACTTGTTGTTGAACAGATTAACATATTAGGGTTTCCTTCTATTTTTAGAAACTTTCCATTTTTAGTAACTTTCCAAATTAAGTAACCTTCCATATTAAGTAAGTTTCCCGAATTAGTAACTTAGATAAATTAGGGTTACAAATGACAGTTAATTAAACTTAACAGTTTAATATGACTAATATCATAGTTGAGGATTTAATAAGTCATTTTAGCAAAGTTTAGGCTTAAATGCGTAAATTATCAAAGTTTAGGGTTTATATTGTAATTAATTCCAATAAACTCCCAACTTAGGATTTAATCGATTTTAGTGAACTCATTTAACACATTACGGATTATTTACGCTTGAAACAAACATATTCACATGCATTTACACCCTTTCGAACACACATACATAATCATACCCCTCATTACCATTACTAATCAAACGAGACACAACAATCTTGAACCCCTTTAATCCGATTCAAGTGTTTATTCAAAGATAAGTTTCAGACTCATGTCGATACCATAGTTCACCAATATAATGAGACACAATATAAGCTTTTATCCCATTCTTTTAATCCAATTTAGGTGTATGTTCTAAAGACAGGTTTTAGGTAGAAATAATCACTAACACGGACACACATTAAAATGATGAAACATGTTTGATATTAAAGAACCATACAAATTACTCTCGTACACTCATACAACTTGACACACTCGGATACACACACATGCACCCTTCTCAACCCCACGACAAAACAAAGACCAGTTTTAAACCTTTCCAATACACACCATGAAGACATAAGAATAACAAAGCATGCACATCCTTATCGTGACCAAGAATAGCCTAAACACACCCTGAAACACCTCACATAAAATCATAGTTTCACATGTTAAATAACCAGTTCGACCACACCTACGCATGACACAAATAGATCCCATGCATACGACTCATGATCCACCCTACTCAACCCTATATAGATCGACATCACACATCACATACGACACCAAACATACACACCACTGTTAAACTAAATGTGACCTGGTTGATTTCTATAACCATGCATGCCATTTTTAAAAGAAAACTATGCGTTACCTGAATGAAGGAGCAAACCTGAACTAACTCAGAAACATACGCGAACACGAGTACAAGTACAACTCCAATTCGAGTGCTAATGAACAGGAAACAATGACCATGACATAACCCACATACCACCAGTTTTAACGAGCCATAATCCCACACATATATACGCCTCTCATTGATTTCATATTATTAAGATCAGTTCATAGCTTGAAAATATTTTTAGATCGACGTAATAACGAGCAGGTTCGACATCAGAAAACATTCACAATTATGACCCTCCACGTTTATTTCACTTGTATTACACAAGTTTCTATCTCATGCATGCATATTTTCTAGCCCACAAAAACATACGCCCCATGTTTATTTACCTGAGTTTATATCCAGAATTTAAGTCATGTTTTAGAGATCAAAACTAGTGTTAAAGATCAGATTTAAGACGTGCACAACAGCATATTCGGAAAGCAAAATAGAACAAGGTCGACATGTATAGGTTTCATAACTCATGATTTCATGTGACGCATATTTCAACGAATCACTAACATGATAATAACATGACTAAGGTTAAGTTCAGCATATGTGTTTTAGATTAGTTTTAGTCGTATACTCATAAGTAGTATGTACGCAAGCGTATGACAAATTGATGGCGAAAAGGTACCTCAAACTGAAATAAACGGGTCAACACACGAGAGCACAACACAGCACACAACCAGAACTGATCGTTAAGGCTGAACGAATGGAAACCAAAGCGGCTACAAATGACCACACCACTCTCGAATAATCACAGGCTGCTATGAACAGCTTGAACACCAACGATGTAACACCCCCAATTTCGTGATACGCAGCAGAATTCAAACTGGGTGTTACTTTATGGCACAACAGTCATAAGAATAGAAAACGAACTCTAATGAAGTTGTTTTAAAAGATTTTTCATTCGAATTATATAAATATCAGGTTTTACAAAATGAGGTCCCAGATGGTTCCATATTTACAAAATACATCAAATGAGTTTTCGAATGAAAATAAAATTTATAGCCCTCTTGAATATCCGTACTCCTCCGTGCCAGCCTCGATCATTATGGACCTGAGATAAACATGCTAAAGTGTCAACACAAAGGTTGGTGAGTTCATAGAGTTTGTAGGAAATAATGTGAAAACCTTATACAAATCATCGATACTAGTATAAATAAATACTAAATGAAGGTTTCTAGGATTCCAAGTGTATGAATATTGTACTAAATACAATATCACATGTAGGTAGTGTTTTTGTTACTCTTAATTGGACCAAGTCCTGTTTGAATACGTTGTTGGACCAAGTACTGTTTGAATTATACGGCTGCCCAAGTATTTGATACTTTGGTCTGCAGTGAGTTCTGTACAGCTGCCCAAGCATATTACTAAATGGGTCCGCAATAACGGCTGCCCATGCATATTGCTACTTTGGTCCGCAATGAGTTCTGTACTGTAAAACCCGAAAATTTAAAACATGCAAAAATTACCAAAATGCCCCTGAAACTTTAAAATTTAATTAAAGCTTAATTAAAGTTCCGAATCGATCCCAAAATTCTGGAAACGAACAAGATATGATACAAAATAATTTTGACGACTTCGATTAATATTTATACAAGTTGTGAGATGACCAAAATACCCTTGTGTATACCAAAAATTTAAATACATAATTATTATTAATTATAAACCTTTTTAAATACAAAGTAAATAAGGAAATTAAATGAAAAAGGGTAAAATTAATTGGGCCATTATATTTCACGATTTTCCAGCTTTCCCCCCCCCCCCAAGGCTCGGTCTAACATAAATTACATCACTCCATGAATTATTTTTCCACTAAACCCTAATAAAAACATGTAGCCGCCACACTAAAAATCCCACACACCTCAATCCGATTTTTCTGAATCAAGGGAGTATTTTTATGGAGTTCTTCATAGTGCAAAGAAAGTGAGAAAAATAGCCACAAGGTCCTGGAGTCGATCGTGTGTTCGTGGTGATTTAATTGGTTCGAAAAACCCTAACCGAGCAACAATAATTCCAAGCGTGTGAATCCTTGATCTAAAATATTTCTGGTATTTTTCTAGCTCTCTCTTAATCACATATAACATGGGAAAAATATGGAAATCGAACCATGCTTCATGTATTGATCGAATGAAAAATAAATAGCTTAAAACCCTAATTTTGAATAATCGAATCTAATAAAGCCATGCAATTTTTCTGAGGTGTTTACTTATTTTTCTTGGGTTCTATATGCTTCATATAACATGAGAAAAATGGTTTTTTGATTTGTTTGAGTCGAATTCGTGATTTATGGAATTTAGTTAAAACCGGATTTAAGAAATAAAAAGGGGAAATCGTGGAAAACCCTAAGAACAAATCGACCTAGGGTTTTTAGTGATGAAATCTGGAAATAATAGTGTTATAATGATGGTAAAATTATTGGATAATGATTAGGATTATTAGGGTTTGATTTTGTTAAGTTTTTATGCATAACGATTTGGAAATAATAAGTTAAGGGGGTGTTTTGTAATTATTAAAACTTGTGGGATATTTTTGTAATATTGTATGGACCTGGGAGAATGTGTAAAAATTATAACATGAGGGGCTTATATGTAAATTAGGCAAGAAAAGGATTTAATTTGTAATATTAATGTCGAATTAAAAATAAATAAAAATGAGGGACTAAATATGTAATTTTTGGAAACTTGGTGCTGTTTTGAGTAATAAATTATATTCAGGGGGTTATGTGTAATTTTGGTAATTTAATGGCTTAATATGTAATTGTTAATAATTAAAGGTTGAAATTGTAAATTAAGGGACTAAATATGTAACTTTGATAACTAGAGGGACTTGATGTGATAATTGTGAATGTTTAAGGGTGTGTTCGTATAACATGTTGAAATAAGTGTTCATTGTGTAAAATTGAGAAATTAAGGGCTTAATATGTAACTATGGTTAATTATTTAAATCGATTTGTAATGTAATAAAGTACAAGGACTAAATATGTAATTTACCGAAAGTTAAGGGGCTGTTGTGTACATATTAATATTGAAGGATATTTTCTGTAAATTAATGAAATAAAAGGGCTTGATGAGGAACGTAAACATGATAAGTGTTAAAGTGTAAATTATATATTTATAAGGTTTAAAATGTAAATTAATTAACTAGAAGGAGGTAATGTGTAAATTATGAAACATGAAGGGCTTGTCATGCCATAATTAAATTAAAGGGTATTTTTCTGTAAATATGTGTAATGAAGGGCTTGAGGTGCAAATGTAATATTAATAAGGTTTAAATTGTAATTTATGTAATTATAAGGTGTAATGTGTAAATTAAGTAATTAAAGGGGTGTAACTTGTAAACATGGAAACGTGAAGACTAAATGTGTAATTCTGGAAATTAAAGTATTCAAATGGTAAATTATGAGATTTCTAATTTAAACCTTGAACTTTGGTAATGTTACGTTTATAACCCTGAACTATGAAAACTTGTCATATTTAACCCTAAACTTTTGTGACTTGTTTAAATGCACCCTAAAGCCATATTATGATTCAATAATAACTTAACCTAAATGAGAATATGGAAATCTTACTAATTATGGAAACTTACTAAATACGGAAACCTGCTAAAAATGGAAAGTTACTTAAAATGGAAAGGTTTGTAATTCTTTTCTACCCCTCTAGGTGTGAAGAAGGAGAGGACATGATCCTTTGCATCTTATTCTTTTGGTTTGTGCTTTGCTTTGGAATAAGGTACAGATATTCTGCCCTTTTAATAAGGTGCCTTCGACCTCTTGGTTTCTGATTTGAACCTATGATTTGAACCTTTAGCATTTGAACCTGTGACATATGAACCTTTGATATGAAACTTGAGATTTGGACTATGACTATATGAACCTTTGCTTCGATATGAACCTTTCCTTTGATATGAACCTTTGACCTTTGACCCCAGTTTGATACCCGAGCCAAATATGTTTCCTAGCCATGAAGGTAACATGGCCATGTCATTGATGCACCAGTGGCATGACTCTAGTGTACTCGAGTGATGTTGTACACCGTCCCCATTATGATATGATATGAGCTCAAAATGATTTTTTTATGGTCAATATGATTTGTTTGGGGGGCGTATGGATGCATCCTAGATATGTTCTGATATGATATGCTTTGATATGATATGATATGGTGACTGGGGCTGGGTGCAATCCACTCCTTTCACACCCCTGGGAGCTAGCTACTCCATTTGAAGAATGAGGACACCCCTCATATTATCTGATTATCTGAGAGGTCTCCCCTCTATATGATTATGAAGATATGATATGTGATATGTTATGATATGGGCTCGTGGTGGATGACTGTCCTAAACCTTACTCTTTATTTCCTTTTCCTATATCTCATTCATTATGATATGTCTGTTCATTTCCATTTGATTTTGGTTTCCGTTTATTATATATCTGTTCACTGGGCTTTTTAAGCTCAGCCGCATTTCTTTTCCTGCGGCAGGTTTTAGTAGGAAGCCAGGAGCTTGGGTTTGCTTTGGGATGAGAGATTAGCTTTTGAAGATGATACCTTAGTTTTAGTATTCATTTATGTATGACTACGTAGATTTGGCATATTTCCTTTGTAACATTGTAAACCATTTATATTATGTAAGTCGTATGTTATGCTTGCCTTTGATATGTCATCATTTGCGTAATACTTCTACCCTTGCCGGGTTGGGGTGTTACAATTATGGTATCAGAGCCAGGTTTACGACTTGTAGTACATCTACCCTTGGCCTGTGTAAGTTAGGACCCCTAAGTTTCCACTGTAGGCGCTCGTAGGATAACCTTTGCGAAGTTGCGTAGAATTTTCCCATAGGAATATAAGTCACAACCGGTGAGGAATGGGTAGACTAGGACATACGTGTGAGTAGTATTTGCTTCCGCATCACTCTGAATCTTGCCTTTGCCTTTAGTCATGCCTTATAAGAACGTTTGTCGCAGAAGACGAGGAAGTCTTACTTTCCGTCATTTGAATGATGAACGTTGTATGTTAACCAACTTTTCCTTTAGAAGGATTTGATGTTGATATTTGTCTAGTACGAAATTGTTATCTAAGCATGCTGATGCTAATAACTGATATTCCATGCATCTCAACTCTGACAGTTAAACGATGTTCGTATTACTATCGGTGCACACCCTACCATTCCTATGTTATAAGCTAAACAAGATTTTAATCCTTTGAACTGTTCACGATTCTAAATTTGATATATTTGACCTTGATATATTCAAATACTCTCCCATCCTACACTTTGATGAATCATGTACCTAAATTTGATATGTAAACTATCCGTATGATTTAACAACCACATTTGCTTTGAGAATCCGTTTCCCTTTGGATGTATTTGACTTTGAGGTCTCTTGATGATGGATTGATGGTTTTTGAAATGCGACCCTTAACAATCTGCTTCACCATATTTTACTATGATATTCTCAATCATTTGAATCTGTTAAGATTATTGTTGCTATGAAGCACATACTCCGATCTCTTTGATTCCCAATTTTCTCCTAACGCCTGTTAGTATCCACTCTTAGAAAGCTCCGGCATTTGAAAGTTTGTTGTACGAATTTTTGGTGCTTCTGATGAACCTTTGAGATCCATTTGGGAAGTAAAGTTTGCATTGAACTAATCTGAATTGGCGAAACCACGATACTGAAGAAGTTAAGAGATTGTAGGAACTGATGGGATATGAGTTTGTTCACTTCAGTGATCTCTTGAATGCTCCTGTTGGGTTATGAGGAAGAAAGAGAGGAGTGTGCGGCGGCACACCGACCATCGTGAATGTAACCGTAATCATTATTCCATTTCCGCGTATCAATATTTGATTTGTTCTATTTTGAAACTTCGTAGCAGACGACCTCATTTGAGTTTGAAAGACAGAAGAAGCAACCACAAGAACATCTGAGAAGGAAGTTGACTAGTTGAGATTAAATTCCGCGAAGCATTACAATTTGATTGTGAAGAGAAAGATTTGTGATATGAAGTTTCTCCCTAAGAAGATGTCCTGAAGTTGCTTTAGTACCCGTGTGACCACTGCGAGTTTTGAATGATGTCAATTGTATTGACTAGAAGAATCATGTTTTCGCAAGTATTCGGACAATTGTCATTGTATGACAGTATGACAATTGTATTGACTAGAAGAAGCAATGCTACTTAAACAAAAGCCTTATAGTCTACCCATTCCTCACTGGTCAAAACTTAAGTTCCTATAGGGAAATCCTAAAGCAAATCTTAGAGGTTGTCTTATGAGCGCATACAGTGGAAACTTAGTGGTCTAACTTACACAGGTCAAGGGTAAATGTATTACGAGTCGCAGCCTGTCTCTCTGATACCATAAATTGTAACACCCCAACCCGACAAGGGTAAAGATGTCACACTAATGGTTTCATATCAGATTAAAACAAAGCATACATTTACAGTAATACAAGGGTTATAAATGAAATACTGAATACACAAGATTACAAAGGGAAATTTCAATAACTACTAAGTCTAAATATAATGTCTTCTAATCCCTGCTAATCCATAATAGCTATCAAAGTCTTCTAAGTCCGAGGTTCTCTCCACTCATAACCCAGCTTCCATCTAAAAACCTGCCGCACACGAAAAGAAAACGTGCGGCTGAGCTTAAAAAGCCCAGTGAACAGATATAACGATAACAAGCAGTAATAGAGAATAGTACAGAATAACAGAAACAAAGGTCAAACAGATGTAATATGGTTCAAGGGGTAAGTCAATGAATAAGT
Source organism: Artemisia tridentata subsp. tridentata (assembly GCA_021014915.2). Lineage (NCBI taxonomy): Eukaryota > Viridiplantae > Streptophyta > Magnoliopsida > Asterales > Asteraceae > Artemisia > Artemisia tridentata. The sequence continues at coordinate 319,021,389 of CP139504.1, read as the reverse complement.
ATAAGGAAAAGAGAAAGGGATAGTAATCCACCACGAGCCCAGAAACAGATCATATCATATCGTAACCATAAATCTTCATAATCATATAGAGGGGAGACCTTTCAGATAATCAGATAATATGAGGGGTGTCCTCATTCTTCAAATGGAGTGATCAGCTCCCAGATAAATGTGAAAGGCATGTATTGCACACAGTACCAGACAGCAGAACAGAAATCATATCATATATAGTTAAATCCACTAAACAGAACAGATCTAGGATGCATCCATACGCCCCCCCAGAAACATATATAATCCATAATCAAAGTACTGCGCATATCATAATCAGAATGGGAACGTGGCGGAACATCACTCTACCGCCCTAGAGTCATGCCATTGGTGTATCAATGACACGGCCATGTTACCTTCATGGCTAGGAAACAGATTTTGGCTCGGGTATCAAACTAAGAGTCAGATATCATATCAAATCAGAGTGTCATAACAGATGGCTCATAACAGATAGTTCATAACAGATGGTTTATATCAAATATCACCAGAGGTACTACCAAAAGTCCAAATCAGAGTTTATCAGATCAAGGTTCATATTAAATAATCAAGTCAAGGTTCAGATCAAAAGTTCATTTCAAAAGTTTCTATCAAAAGTTCATTTTAACCAATCCTTTATTCATGATGTTCATAAAACGATCCTTTAAAGTGGTTTTCATAAAAATAATCTTTCAAAACGGTTTTTATAAAGATAGTCTTCAAAATATGGTTTTCATAAGAGTTAGTAACATTTTATACAAAAGTAGTTTCGCATCATTTATAAACATCTTTTTAAAATGGTTTTTCTCAAAACATTTCCATGGTATAATTAAAAAGGTTTTCATAACATAGGTCCATAACAGAGGTCATATCAAATGGGATCAACAGAGAAGGTTCAAGCAAAGGGAATCATAGCAATGGCATCGGTTCAGAAACTAACGGATCAGAAAATGAAAAAGATCATGAGAAACCTTATAAGGAAGGTCAGAATATCTGTACCTTATTCGATAACAAAGACCACCCGGAAAGAGACGAATCACAAAGCAAAAGATTACTCCCGCTTCTCGGAACCTATACGAATTAATAATTACGTATTACTTTAAGTTCAATTTGTATTAACTTACTCCTTTTAGTATACTTTCCTTTACGAGTAAGTTTCCATTTTAGACTTGTCCAAGGTTTATCATACTTAAATATTACAAGTGTTACATAAATATAGTTTAGGGTATTTATTATGATATTTCATAAGTTCAAGGGTAATTATAGAAGCTATAAGTTTTGGGGTGCATTTATGCCATCATTAAAAGATTAGGGTGCAAGGTGTACTTATCATAAGTTATAAGATTTTACATATTCAACCCATTAGTTTGTATAATTACCACTTCAACCCCTTAGTTTACTTAACCTTTCATCATAAGTCCTTTTTACCCTTTTACTCAGCATGTACTAGTAAACAGACCTCATCTTGTCGTATTTTAAAACCGAATAAGGACTCAGAATAAAATTTCCCAAATATTTACCCAGGTACCTTAATATCTTGACAACACCCTGTAATTTTTCCAGAATTTTTAAACAAGTATAACTATGCCTCAAAAATCCAACAAGTAAACTTGTCCAGATTTCTGCCCAGATTTTACTTACAAAAAGTTTGTGATTACCAACCCTATCAAAACACTTTAGAAAAATCTATAAAAATTCCAGTAATTACCCATCATACCAAATATTAAATCTGCAGGTTTTTAGCTTCTAACTCCAAATAGTTTGAGAATGAAAAATCAAGAACTAGGACGAATTTTCCAGGTACCCAGAAACAGTTTTGACCTTCTAACTCGTAAAATCAAAAAGTATGACTTCCATGCCTCTAAAAATTACATGGCTTGGTTTTCCAGAAAGCTATTTTCTTTTACTTATTTTTAGACCCAGAAAACTCCCAACAACATGCTTCCATCAACAAGATAGGTCCAGTTCAACTCAGCCTAAAATTTCTATCAGCACTGAATTCATGATTTTATGTAGTCCTTAAGGGTTTTCATATTCCGATTATTATTTCATTGCTACGACAATTATCATTTACATCAAATCAACCTAGGTTCATTCATATGAGATCTTAGCGTAATCTTATTAAACTCGAATCAAAATAATATCATGTGTTAATCTCTTTAGGGTTTATGACTCATTATCTCATGTAAGGTACTTATCATTTTAAGTGACTTCTTTTTATTATCATATGCGATTAACATATTGACAAAACATCAAAATGGCAGCGAGAATCAAACGAGGAGAGTAATATTGAATAAGGATAGTATTTGTTACCCTCGATGTGTGATTAAAGAACCAAGAACAGGATGGTTCGATCCACCCTGATCCAATCCGAAAAAGACCTTAACCAAACTCCTTCGAAAAGCCTTAATAACTCACAATCCGAGCACTACGAACCAGGAAACAATGTAGTCGATCACTACACTTAACCACCCGTTAAATGCCACAACCAAAGCCTCCCTTTTCTGCCCTTTGGGTCGAACAGCATCAACAGAAAACAAAACAACAGCAGCAGGCGCAGGTTGGAATGGATTTTAGGGCTTGGTTTCTTTTCTTTGTTTGTCGTGCAAAAGAGGTAAAGGGAAGAGTTAGGGTTTTCATGATTTGATTTTTACTTGAGCCGAACAAAGAGATGAAGTGGAGGGACTTTAGGGTTTTTTTTTGATGAGGGAGATAATAATCGGTATTAAAAGTTTGTAGAAACCGTATAATTTGATTTTGTTATACAAGGAAGGGCCTAAATTAATGGGAGAGTTATCAATCAAATTCAATGCCTTCTTATCTTTCTTTTAATTTCTCTAGGCTGAAATTTTAAATGTAGCACATAAATAAGTCGCCTAGCATAGTATTACAAGTAGGGATTTATATTTTGTACATTTACTTATACTGTAAGGTTTTTACTTGGAACTTAATTCATTACATAACTTAGGTTGTAATCATTTTAGGTTAAGTACGAATAATGTTACTTATTAAATTCTTCATAAGTTCCCAAAATTTAAAATTGAGGGCATTTTTGTCATTTCAGATTACATTAATTTCGGGGTTTTACAATTTGAACCTGTGACATATGAACCTTTGATATGAACCCTGAGATTTGGACTATGACTATATGAACCTTTGCTTCGATATGAACCTTTGCTTTGATATGAACCTTTGACCTTTGACCCCAGTTTGATACCCGAGCCAAATATGTTTCCTAGCCATGAAGGTAACATGGCCATGTCATTGATGCACCAGTGGCATGACTCTAGTGTACTCGAGTGATGTTGTACACCGTCCCCATTATGATATGATATGAGCTCAATATGTTGTGTTTATGGCCAATATGATTTGTTTGGGGGGCGTATGGATGCATCCTAGATATGTTCTAATATGATATGCTTTGATATGATATGATATGGTGACTGGGGCTGGGTGCAATCCACTCCTTTCACACCCCTAGGAGCTAGCTACTCCATTTGAAGAATGAGGACACCCCTCATATTATCTGATTATCTGAGAGGTCTCCCCTCTATATGATTATGAAGATATGATATGTGATATGTTATGATATGGGCTCGTGGTGGATGACTGTCCTAAACCTTACTCTTTATTTCCTTTTCCTATATCTCATTCATTATGATATGTCTGTTCATTTCCATTTGATTTTGGTTTCCGTTTATTATATATCTGTTCACTGGGCTTTTTAAGCTCAGCCGCATTTCTTTTCCTGCGGCAGGTTTTAGTAGGAAGCCAGGAGCTTGGGTTTGCTTTGGGATGAGAGATTAGCTTTTGAAGACGATACCTTAGTTTTAGTATTCATTTATGTATGACTACGTAGATTTGGCATATTTCCTTTGTAACATTGTAAACCATTTATATTATGTAAGTCGTATGTTATGCTTGCCTTTGATATGTCATCATTTGCGTAATACTTCTACCCTTGCCGCGTTGGGGTGTTACATGTACGGCTGCCCATGCATATTGCTAAATGGGTCCGCAATAATGGCTGCCCATGCATATTGCTACTTGGGTCCGCAATTAGTTCTGTACGGCTGCCCAAGCATATTGCTACATGGGTCCGCAATAACGGCTGCCCATGCATATTGCTACTTGGGTCAGCAATGAGTTTTATACGACTGCCCATGCATATTGCTACATGGGTCCGCAATAACGGTTGCCCATGCATAATCCTATCACTAGGGTTTACAACCTTGAATCTCTATAATACGTCTATATGTATATCTCTGTATCTCTAAACTTTAACCTAGGAAATCCTTTTATAGACTAAGGATTCTTTTACAAAATAACTATCAACTAAAACGTATAAGATATTCACAATATCTTTTCCATAATTATCTATTACATAAATCATAAACAGTACAAACTTCTTTACTCAGCAGTACTAACTTCCATCTTCAACAGTCCTAACTGTTATCTTCAACAGTTCTAACTGCTATCTTCAACAGTTCTAACTGCTATAGCTTAATTTCCTAACAATCCTCCCCTAAACTTATGATTTCTATCCAAATCACTAAGTTTCTTCAAATTAAGCTTTATCTCTTATATGAATAAAATTCTTTCAAACACCTATCAAGCAAATCTCTTAGATCTAGCTTTCACTTCTTCTGCAAGGTTGAATATCTTTGTCACCAACATATCAGCCATCTCAGATTCTTCATTAGCTCCTAGCATAACACTTACCATCATTGTCAAAACACCTGGTCTGAGTGGATAATCTTTTTCAACCAGCATATAGATCTTTATTCCATCCTTGGTAGACACTCTATGTACTCCACACGTTCCAAATAACTTCCAAGTGACATCCATGACTTGTGCTTGAAATCTACATATTGACTCTCCACCATTTGGTTCATAAATTCTCTTCAGTTGAACCCATAATTCTTTATCTTTATCTTCAATAGGATCTTTATCTCTGAATCTCTCTTTCACTAAGCTCCATAGTTGATTAAGATCTTCTCTGTCAAAACCTTTGAGTAAATCTTCAAACAACTTGTACCTTTCAGAAATATCTCCAAGTCTGATTATCTTCCATCCTTTCATTCTTCCATCAGTGAACACTTCCCATTCAATGATTGGATGTTTTACTTGTAAAGGTTTGATATAAGAATATTCTGGAACAATCATCATCATACTCCTGATCTTCTCATTTGTTAACCCTTCTTCTTAAGACTTTTGTTTCTTTGCAACATCTGATTCCATAGTTTCTGATTCTCTCTTCTTACCTGTTTTGAAACCTCTTCTTGGAGTGTTCAGAATATCATAAGTTTCATAGAATTCCCTTTCAATTATGGCATAAGATTTTCCCTTGAAGTCATTCATAGTGTAATTTGCTGAGTTCTTCAAATAACGCTTCATAGATTAAACTTGTTCCTTCTTTGTTGGCAACTTTATCTTGTATCCTGAATTCTGCCTTTCTCTTATCCTCTGAATCAGATCTTCCCATGTTGCTACTCTATTCTTTTTGAGTATGAACACTTTAAGCTCCTCTGTCTTTTCTTCTTCATTCAACTGTTTGTCTTTGAGAACCATTGAAGCTTGAGCTCTTACAATCACATAAGAATCCAACAAATATTGTAGCTGTTCATTGAACTCCTCTTGATTTACCTATTTAGATCTTGTTCTTTCCATGAATTCAGCAATTTTTCGTACATCATCAGCAGCCATTTTTCTTGCAAATTCCTCATCTTGAGCTATATGAGCTTGTTTAGCTTCTTCATTAGCCAAATCTTCTTCTATCATTTGCCTTGTAACTTCTGCATCATGATCTATCTGATCTTGAGTTTTTGGTTTTAATCTCTTAAGCCTTTCAAGTTCTTGAGCTGCTTCCTCTTCTTCATGTGTCATAGTTCTTTTACCTTTATCAGCTCTTCTTCTTTCATAAACTGGCCTAGCAAAAGTTTCACCAGCTGGAACTGCTTGATGCTCTGTCTCAGCAGTTGGAACTGTTACATGCTCTGTCTCAGCAGTCTGAACTGCTTCAACATTTGGAACTGCTTGATGTGTCTCAGCTGCTTCTTGAGCGTATCCAGAACCTGAACCAATATCTGCAACATTACCAAAACCTTCATCATGTTCTGAACCTTTATCATGCCTCCCCTGAGAACTTGATCTATCCTTTTCTTTACCAAATTTCCTCCCCTGTTTGGAAGAATTTTCATCATCCCCTTCTGAACCATCTGAATCATCATCATCAGAAGAATCATCATCCAATATCACTTTTGCCCTTTTCTTCTTTAACTGATCTTCAAGCTTCTTCACCCTTTTAGTTAGCTTGGTGTAAACTTTGGAAAACATTGCTTTATGAGATTTTGGCTCCTCATTGCTCTTCTTAAGCTCCTCCTCCAAGGTCTTTACTCTGTCAACTAACTTGGTACATATTTCCATCAATTCAGTTTGTGAAGAGCTACCCTCATCACTTCTAGCTGTGTGACCTGCTAGGAGAGGTGAATATTTGGGCAAGGATCTAGTCACAACCCTAGTTAGACTAGGTTTAGACCTTCTCCTATAAGTGATAGGTGGTGGTTGGGTTATTTCAAGTTCTTGAGTGGATGTGTGATGGGGATCAGTTGGAACTGCTGAACCCTTCACCCAACTCAGTTTGAAGCATTTGAGGGAACAATGGAACTGGTTCCCCTTGAAAAAGCCTACTAGCCATAGCCATATTTTGAAACACTTTTGATTGAAGGCTAGGCGTAGCAAAAGTTTCTGTTGGTTTTGTAAGCAAATATTTCTCTTTATTCAAAAGAGTTTGAACAAATCTTGGATACATTAGAAACTTTGTTTTACTGTCAACATTTGATGCCATACCCTCAAAAATAAATTTTGAAAAGTTAAAAACTCTGTTTGTAGACAAGCAAATGAGAGCAATAGCAATATTGCTACTGAACTGCTCCCAAGCAGTCTTTTTAGGACTTAAACAACTTAAAAGAGTATGTATCAAAAATCTCCATTGAGGTGAGAAACATCCTTTTTGAAAAGTTAATTTGTTTTCAGATGTATCATACCCCATTTTTGTAAGTTCTTCCCATATTTCAGTATTTAGCATAGTGTGGATACCATCTGAGTCATTTAATTTAAGATGTCTCCTAAGTATAGACTCGGTAACAACAAACTTAATACCAGCTACTTCAGTATGAATTTCTATGTCTCCGTCATCACTTGTCAAGACAGATGAATTCTGCCAGAACTGTGTGATGTGCGAGACATAAAGAGTAGGAGAAAAGGTTAGAGCATACCTTATGTGAGAATGGTTGAGAAAGTCCACAATCTCATAAAACTTTGGCCCATCTCCTTGCTCTGTTTTCTCTAAAAACGCAACCTGGTTGTGACGCTTAACAAATTCCAATCCAACCATTCTTAGTGATGAAAAATGAAAGATTTTAGCAATACAATGATCTTGTAAATTGGAATTGAGGTTTTATGTAGTCACTTGGGGTTTATAGGTACTGTTTAGGGTTTTGCGAAATATGCGTATGAGATAAATTATCATTAGAAAGAGAATAAATAAATTTATGGTAAAAAGATAATTATCATCTATAAAAATCCCTATAAGTATCTTAAGAATAACGGTTTTACCCCAACGGCTAGAAAATTAATTACTGACAGATTTTTACAACGGCTAGTTGAGCCGTCCTAACTTAGTACTAACCGTACCAACTGTTGCAAAATTTTTGTTGAGCTGTATGAACTTTTGAAATTAATTTTAAAATACCATGGCTCAAACATAGTTTTTAGCAAACTATCAGCTATCAACGGATTTTATATGTCTTTACCAATAGCCGTTTGCTTTGGACCAGCCAACTCTTCACACTTAGATATGGTGAGCTGATAACCATACAATTTTTGGAAAATTGTCAACCATCAACGGATTTTATTAGTCTTTACCAGAAACCGTTTGCTTTGGACTAGTCGGTTCTTATGTGGATAAGACATGGTGAACCAATTACCATTTGTTGTATGCAAAGATCACATACTAATCTTCAGAACACCATTTAGTCCAAAACATCAAGCATTCATAATCCCTTGGTGTTTTCTCTCCAATCCTGCAATTGTTAGTCCAAAAACAAAGAAACAAGCCACAAAGCACTTGTCTCAAAATATAAAAGTATATGACTAACAATGCACATAACAAGAAAAATTAATTTTCTTGTGGAACCCAAGCCAAAACAGACTTAGGCTTTCCTCTAGCATCAACATAATTCATTCTTTTCAAAACATTCTTAGCACCATTGGGTTTAATAGGTCTCCATAACTAACATGCTGATGCATTCACTCCATTACCCATATTTCCCTTAGCAGTGTTTTTATTTATACCAGTACCAATTACCCTGCTAGCAGTTGGAACTGCTGGCTTGGTAGTTGTCACCTTTGGTTTCCATACTTGATTTTTTACAACTGCTTTGTGATGAAAGGGTCTATTAACAGTTTTTGGTGCTGGTTTGAAAAACATTTTTGCACCTTGAACTGTTGGCCTTGGGTGAACAGGTCTAATAGGTCTGACAGTCTGAACTGCTGGTCGAGCAGTTTGAATTGCTTTGGGTCCAGACCTTAAAAGAACTGATCTAGGTATCATTCTATCATTCCTAAGAAAAGATTGAGGTCTTGCAATGCTCAACCTATGATTTGTATATCCAGATACCCATTTATCACAATAATCTGCAAGATGGTCAATGCTACCACAAGAGTAACAAGCTTTCCTATAGCAGACAAAATCCTCCCCTAATTGGTGAGATTTAAGGTCATTCCAATTCCTTTGGTTACCTCTTGGCTTGTTTGTGGTTCTATACATTTCTGCATACCTAACTGTTGGTCTAAAAGGTTTGGCATTTGATCTAGGCCTAACAGTCTCAGGTTTAACCATCTTTGGAACTTTTGGTTCTTCCACTTTAGCACTAACAGGCTTAACCACAGCCTGATCATCCTCATCATCAGAAGTCCATTCCTCAATGGTTGGAGCATCTGAGTCCTTAGCTGAGGACCTATCAGAAGACACCTTGTCCTCAGATAGTGATTTATCACTTGCACTTTCATACACAGGTTTATCAACTACATCCTTCTTGGGTTGAGGACCATAGTTAAGCACATGTAATTGAAATTCAGGGAGTCCTGTGTGTTCTAAGTCTACGCCTGGGGGTGTTGGAATTCCTCTATAGGGAGGTGGAACTGACTTATAACCTAGGCCTGACTTAGCTTTATTAAGGATCTGACTCTCAATTATCTTTTGAACACCTTTTGATGTGTATTCTAGTGTGTCTACACTCATCTGAATGTTCTCCTTAGCTTTCTTAACCTGTTCAAGCTCATGTTTTAACACAGTAATCTCATTCTCTCTAAACATTAAGTCTCTCTTAACAATAATCATATCATTAGAAAACTTAGACTCATTACTTTTATATTGAACAATTTGTTTTTCTAACACAGTTAAAGCTCTCTTATGATTGGCTAAGCTAAAAGCAGTTTCAACTAGCTCTTTTCTCTGATTCTCATATCTTGTTTTAAGTGTTTCTAGATCTTTTAAAGCTTCACAAGATTTAGAACATTTTGAAACTTGTACCTCATAATCTGAGAATGCCATGAGAGCAACCTCTGTAGATGCTTCTGCTTCCTCCTCTGCAATGTAGCTCCAGTCAAATCCTAAGCCATCAATGGCAACCATGGCTTTCGAGCTTGAATCAGTAACCTCCACAACCCTTGACTTGTTTCCATATGCTCTGCTCTTTCCATCATGTTGGCTTGGCAATCTGCACTCCCTTGAATAATGACCTTTCTTGTGGCAGTTGAAGCACTCAATCTTGGACTTGTCATACCCTGCAACATCATTACTGTTTATGACAATCTTCTTGCCAGTCTTCTTCAAGAATCTTCTAGCTCTCAAACTGAGAAGAGAGAGCTGCCACTTAATATCCATCTCTTCAATATCATCTTCATCAATCTCTTGAAGATCTGAATGAGTCAACATACTTCCATTGTGCTGAGTAGTCAAGAAAGCAGAATAAGTATCATCATTCAAAAGTCCATTAGTACTGCTTGAGGTGCTAGCAGTACCAAGGTTTACACTAGCAGTACCAACTGCTCCAGCAACTTGCACTTCTTCATCTAGACTTGAGGAACTGGGAGTTGATACAAAGGCCAAATTCCCTGAGCTTGAGCTTGAGCTTGATCCAGCAGACTTCTTAATATCATGTTCAACTATCTTGAAGTTGCTATAGAGATCCATTAAGCTCATGGAGTCTATATCAGGCTTGTTTTTCCATACTACCACATGCATAGCCCATTCAGCTAGTAGACTCCTCAGAAATTTGGAGTTGAGATCTTCCTGAGGCATCTCAATTCCGAGAACAGCCAATTGACACACCAACTTTTGAAGCCTATTGAACATATGATCCAACGACTCATTGCTTGTTGCTGTAATGTTCTCAAACTGATGCTTGAGAAGGGTCTTCTGGGTTTTCTTGGTGGCTTTACTCCCACCATATCTTGCAACAATAGCTTCAAAAAGGGTTTTAGCACACTTAAACTTGCTAAAATTCAACAACTGGTCATTGGGAATAGTCATCAGAAGCAAACTTCTAGCCTTAACATCATTCTTGTGCCTTGCTTTCTCTTCATTAGTGGTTGGCTTTGTCTGCACTGTAGTCTTAGATTTTCCTTCAACAAGAGTTGTTGTTGTTACTGGTATAAAAGAGTTTCCTTCTTCAATGATCTCCCAAAGTGCATAGTCTTGCACTTTGAAAAACTGCTCAATACGAAGTCTCCACATGTCGAACTCATTAGGTTTAAGCATAGGAAGCTTAGCAGCAATGTTAGTTGTGTTTGGTCTTGTTTCCATGTCCATCTTTGTTCTTCTCGGATCTTCTAAATCTAAGTATCAACAACCTGGCTCTGATACCATTTGACCGGATCTACACACACGCCTTGTGTTAGATGTGATACTAAGAATTATACGTAGTCTAGCACGCGGAATTTACTAGCTAGCACTTAAAAGACTTTATGTGTTTGTGTTTTGTATGATTTGAATGTAACAATGAATGAACACAGAATAATGAACTTCAACGATTCAATATTATTAGAACAATAATACGAGTGATCTCCTATCACTAGGGTTTACAACCTTGAATCTCTATAATACGTCTATATGTGTATCTCGTATCTCTAAACTTTAACCTAGGCAATCCTTTTATAGACTAAGGATTCCTTTACAAGATAACTATCAACTAAAACGTATAAGATATTCACAATATCTTTTCCATAATTATCTATTACATAAATCATAAACAGTACAAACTTCTTCACTCAGCAGTCCTAACTGCTTATGTCTTCAAAACTCTTCAGCAGTACTAACTTCCATCTTCAACAGTCCTAACTGTTATCTTCAACAGTTCTAACTGCTATCTTCAACAGTTCTAACTGCTATAGCTTAATTTCCTAACATGAACTCACCTTGAACTAATGATATCAAAACGTATAACGGAATCGATGGATAAGCCGGGGAAACCTCTACGCGCAACCTAGAATATGATGTCGTGTTTTAGGTTCTAAAACAACGAAGTGAATATATAAACATGCCTTATATAGTTATTACATTAATTATGCTTGGACGTTTAACGTTTGTTAGTAAAAGTGGTCAAGTATTAATATTCGTCACCTTACGGGTTTCTAGTTATTTTAGTTTTTCTGACTTAATTTATACGTCATTTCTAAACCGTAAATGATCACGACTCGGTTTTTATGTCTTCTAAAAGGTATTTAAACGATATTTACAGATTTTTGGGTCCCACTGCCCCATAATTTATTTAACTAGTGTGAAATTACCAATTTACCCCTAAATGTATGAGCTGTTTGTTACAGTAGATTTTAGTCTCACGGAGATGGCCATAAGTTGGTCTATAGGACTCCTTTTTATGCCCGGTTTTCGGCCACGTTCAATCTAGGATGTTAGCAACAACTTTGATGTTTTGACCAACACTTGGTTATATGCAACTTTTATGAGTTTTACCCAATTGAAAACTGTTACTCAGATTATGACATGTTTTGCCGTTTTAGCTCTAGTTTATTCATCGGGATGAGTTACGGCACGAGCCTCGCGGCGAAACGACCACAATACTTTGATCTATAATCCTATGTTATTACCTAAGTTTCTCAGTTCATGAATTTTGCCCAGTAATTACGTTTACAGCCCCTGTCCAGTTTGTGTTTTGCAAAACTAGTCCTTTCGACGATTTCTAGTGTTTTAGTCCAATTATCCAAGCATAATTACATATAATAAGCATACAAAACATGTTAAATACATAAGATACAAGTATTTACAGAAGTGAAACAAAAATTTAAATGGCTCCTTACAATCCTTGTGATGGAAGTTAACAAGAACTAAGCACTAGAACACTAAACCTAAAGCTTCAACAAAAACTCTTGCTTCAAACCTTTAACCCAAGCTTCCAAATTAGTAACCCTTTCTTAAAAACCCTTGATCTATCTTAATCTAAGATGTAAAAATGCTTTTTAGACATTCAAGAAAAATCCATGGAATCAAGACTAGATTGGAGATGTTTATGGTGATTTTTAGTGTTTTTATGGATGAAAGGAACTAGTATTCAACAAGGATCATAAGACTAACACTTGTGATGGACTAAAGTTTCAAGAACAATGATCAAAATGGTTGTTCTAATTGTTTTGGGTCGTTGGTTTTGAGAGAGAAAGGAAGGGATGATAACTTTGATGTGTTATGAGATAGTATCTAGATTTTATAAGGCTTAAGTGCTAAGTTACTTAACATGCTAAAGCTTTCTATGTAAGTTTCCTATCATCTTATCCTTGTGACTCATTGTAAACGCCCATGTGGCTTAGGAGATAAGATTGGTGTGTATTTGATAATATCTAGTGTTTACGGAGTGAGTTTTGGTTCCATTAATCGCTAACTGTAAGTCGTTAAGTCACGAAACTTAAAATCGGGTATCCTTAAAATATGAAACTTGTAGGAATGATTTAACTCATCACTATACTCCATAATAAAATATAAAATGAGTGTTAAGTTCCATCAGGTTGCTTAAACGCTGTTAAAACTGGAAACGCGGGTCTAAAACGCGTAATTCGCTTAAAACGCTGAACTGGAAAACGTAAAATTCCAAAACTTGTGGAATTGTCGTAAAATGTGAGAAATTCACATTTCTATTGTTCACAATGTTTTATAGGCATATCGGTATGCTAGAATGACGTTTAAACCTAAACGTAAATCTCAGACACTGTTTCGTGATTTTTGCATAAATGATCCGACGAGTGTCAAACTCTCCAGTTATCATGGAAATAGGTTAACTTACGAGAATTTGAAATAAAATTTTCGGGAGTGAATAGTGAAAGTGAATAGTAAAAATTAATAGTAAAAGTGAATAGTAAAATTTCGAGAATGGATAGAAATCCTGAAAATGCGAATTTTTACAGTCTTACCACCTTAACGGGAATTCCGTCCCGGAATTCAGTGTGTGTTATCTGATGGTGAGGAGTCTTGGAAAAGTTTTGGGTAGTTTCAGGATAAAGGACGTATCATACATTGTCTAAGTCAACTAGAGTTCGAAAGAAACGTGATACTGTGAAATTTTACATACTAACTTAGCTTGTTCTGGTATTTCTCAATCATCCATGAAATCTTATAATGGTTTCAAATAATGATGTGGTATGTTGATATTTAGAAAAATGTAATGTACTCTTACCATTTTTATTCTAAGGTATAGATGTCAAGTTTGCTTTAAAAATCTTAAGGAGATTTTAAAGGATTATGGTGGAATGATACCTTTGGAACCTAAACAGGCTAGTACTTCTAATAGATAAAGAGAAGAATTGATAACTATCCCAAGATAGTAGTTTGGATTATCTCATAAATGAAAACTTTCAAGAATGAAATTAGGTAGTACAAATAAGGTGTTAAGATTTCGCTGAGTGGTAAGACACTATCGTGTCTCTAGATCTTTTGAGTGAATTCTGGTGATTATCGGGTTCAAGTTCATACTCATGTCATTTCGAATATAAATAAGCCCACTTATTTATAATTCTTTATTTACATAGAGAGGCGTCCCAAACAATGTAAATAAAGGAATATAAACTTATGGTTCGGTGATTTACAATTTCTTTATTTAAATGAAAAGGCGTCCCAATCCATTCAAATAAGGACATTATAAATCATCCTACTTAAGAATTCCCGACACAACATTCATACTTAGTTGGTGAGTTACAAGGCAGTGTATTACGAGATGATAATGGTGTTCCAAAAGTATGGAATTAATATTCATACTCATCCTCAGAGATGGAGAGTAAAATAATCGGTTAAATACGATAAAAATCTTTATAGCGAGTTAACATAGTAATTATCATATCAATCCTCCTATTACAAGTCCCGCCCATACAAGACTTGTAATACTTAGATTCATATATAATTCCATATAACAAAACTGTGGCAGGTTTTGATATCATATGAAATGATATTGCGTAAGGTGATGAAATAGTTTTGGAGACCATTGTATAGCTTACAATGTCTGATAAATGAGGGAGACCATTGTGCAACTCACAATGTCTGGGAAGTAAATTAGACCATTGTGTAACTCACAATGTCTGAGAAATGATAGAGAGAACATTGTGTAACTCACAATGTCTAAGAAATGATAGAGAGATCATTGTGTAACTCACAATGTCTTGAGAAATAATCGAGACCATTGTGCAACTCACAATGTCTGAGAAATAGTTGAGACCATTGTAATCAGTTACAATGTCTTGAGAAAGTTTCGTAATCCTAAAATGCACGAGTAGATACATGATTGGGAAAATATGATTATGCCGTAATGCTTTAGAATAGGCATACGCAGATATGTTTAGTCCATTGTCTATATAGAATGATCGAAAATATGTCGAGCGTATATATATCAATATAATAGTTATTCGTGTAGCATAACATGCCTAAAAGTCACATAATCTTCTGGAGGATGGAAGGCACGGAGAGCGAAGGGCTATAAAATGTTTTTGTGATAAAGCAGTTATAGTTTAGGTCTTAATTAGACCCGTTTCTCTATAACTATAAGCTCTGATACCAATCTGTAACACCCCCAATTTCGTGATACGCAGCGGAATTCAAACTGGGTGTTACTTCATGGCACAATAGTCATAAAAATATAAAACGAACTCTAATGAAGTCGTTTTAAAATATTTTTCATTCGAATTATATAAATATCAGAGTTTACAAAATGAGGTCCCAGATGGTTCCATGTTTACAAAATACATCAAATGAGTTTTCGAATGAAAATAAAATTTATAGCCCACTTGAATATCCGTACTCCTCCGTGCCAGCCTCGATCATTATGGACCTGAGATAAATATGCTAAAGTGTCAACACAAAGGTTGGTGAGTTCATAGAGTTTGTAGGAAATAATGTGAAAACCTCATACAAATCATCGATACTAGTATAAATAAATACTAAATGAAGGTTTCTAGGATTCCAAGTGTATGACTATTGTACTAAATACAATATCACATGTAGGTAGTGTTTTTGTTACTCTTAGTTGGACCAAGTCCTGTTTGAATACGTTGTTGGACCAAGTCCTGTTTGAATTATACGGCTGCCCAAGTATTTGATACTTGGGTCCGCAGCGAGTTCTGTACAGCTGCCCAAGCATATTGCTACATGGGTCCGCAATAACGGCTGCCCATGCATATTGCTACTTTGGTCCGCAATGAGTTCTGTACGGCTGCCCATGCATATTGCTACATGGGTCCGCAATAACGGTTGCCCATGCATATTGCTACTTGGGTCCGCAATGAGTTCTGTACGGCTGCCCAAGCATATTGCTACATGGGTCCGCAATAACGGCTGCCCATGCATATTGCTACTTGGGTCCGCAATGAGTTCTGTACGGCTGCCCATACATATTGCTACATGGGTCCGCAATAACGGCTGCCCATGCATATTGGTACTTGGGTCCGCAATGAGTTATGTACGGCTGCCCATGCATATTGCTACATAGGTCCGCAATAACGGCTGCCCATGCATATTGCTACTTGGGTCCGCAATGAGTTTTGTACGGCTGCCCATATATATTGCTACATGGGTCCGCAATAATGGCTGCCCATGCATATTGCTACTTGGGTCCACAATGAGTTCTGTATATAGGTTACATTGTTATACACCCAAAGCGTTGAACATTGTTTTGTTTGCCCTACCCGGGTCAACACAAGGGATGGTATGTTTGTTTGCTCTAACTGAGTCAACTTAATGGATTCATTAATCCTGATAGATCTAACCATAGTATTCGTGCTCACTACGCATAGTGCTTAACGGTCTATGATAAAGAAACTCTAGGTATGGCAATCACTGTTACATAGTGTGAATAAACATTCAGTTCAGATAAACATACAGTTGCAAATAATCGTGATTGAAATTAAAAGTAGTTGAGCATGTATCTCCCCCAAAGATAGTACAAAATAATTGAAAATTGGGGCCATGAACTCACCTTGAACTAACGATATCAAAACGTATAACGGAATCGATGGATAAGCCGGGGAAACCTCTACGCGCAACCTAGAATATGATGTCGTGTTTTAGGTTCTAAAACAACGAAGTAAATAAATAAACATGCCTTATATAGTTATTACACTAATTATGCTTGGACGTTTAACGTTTGTAAGTAAAAGTGGTAAAGTATTAATATTCGTCACGTTACGGGTTTCAATTTCTTTTAGTTTTTCTGACTTAATTTATACGTCATTTCTAAACCGTAAATGATCACGACTCGGTTTTTACGTCTTCGGAAAGGTATTTAAATGAGCTATACAGATTTGTGGGTCCCACTGCCCCATAATTTATTTAACTAACGTGAAATTACCAATTTACCCTTAAATGTATGAGCTGTTTGTTACACCAGCTTTTAGTCTCACGGAGATTGCCATAAGTTGGTCTATACAACTCCGTTTTAAGCCCGGTTTACGGCCACGTTCAAGTTAGGATGTTAGCTACAACTTTTATGTTTTGATCAACACTTGGTTTTATGCAACTTTTATAAGTTTTACCCGATTGAAAACTGTTACTCAGATTATGACATGTTTTGCCGTTTTAGCTCTAGTTTATTCATCGGGATGAGTTACGGCACGAGCCTCCCGGCGAAACGACCACAATAGTTTGATCTATAATCCTATGTTATTACCTAAGTTTCTCAGTTCATGAATTTTGCCTAGTTATTACGTTTACAGCCCCTGTCCAGTTTGTGTTTTGCAAAACTAGTCCTTTCGACGATTTCTAGTGTTTTAGTCCAATTATCCAAGCATAATTACATATAATAAGCATACAAAACATGTTAAATACATAAAATACAAGTATTTACAAAAGTGAAACAAAGATTTAAATGGCTCCTTACAATCCTTGTGATGGAAGTTAACAAGAACTAAGCACTAGAACACTAAACCTAAAGCTTCAACAAAAACTCTTGCTTCAAACCTTTAACCTAAGCTTCCAAATTAATAACCCTTTCTTAAAAACCCTTGATCTATCTTAATCTAAGATGTAAAAATGCTTTTTAGACATTCAAGAAAAATCCATGGAATCAAGACTAGATTGGAGATGTTTATGGTGATTTTTAGTGTTTTTATGGATGAAAGGAACTAGTATTCAACAAGGATCATAAGACTAACACTTGTGATGAACTAAAGTTGAAAGAACAATGATCAAAATGGTTGTTCTAATTGTTTTGGGTCGTTGGTTTTGAGAGAGAAAGGAAGGGATGATAACTTTGATGTGTTATGAGATAATATCCAGATTTTATAAGGCTTAAGTGCTAAGTTACTTAACATGCTAATGCTTTCTATGTAAGTTTCCTACCATCTTATCCTTGTGACTCATTGTAAACGCCCATGTGGCTTAGGAGATAAGATTGGTGAGTTTTTGATAATATCTAATGTTTACGGAGTGAGTTTTGGTTCCGTTAATCGCTAACTGTAAGTCGTTAAGTCACGAAACTTAAAATCGGGTATCCTTAAAATATGAAACTTGTAGGAATGATTTAACTCATCATTATACTCCATAATAGAATATAAAATGAGTGGTAAGTTCCATCGGGTTGCTTAAACGTTGTTAAAACTGGAAACGCGGGTCTAAAACACGTAATTCGCGTAAAATGCTGAACTGGAAAACGTAAAATTCCAAAACTTGTGGAATTGTCGTAAAATGTGAGAAATTCACATTTCTATTGTTCACAATGTTTTATGGGCATATCGGGATGCTAGAATGACGTTTAAACCTAAACGTAAATCTCATACACGATTTCGTGATTTTTGCATAAATGATCCGACGAGTGTCAAACTCTCCAGTTATCATGGAAATAGGTTAACTTACGAGAATGTGAAATAAAATTTATGGGAGTGAATAGTGAAAGTGAATAGTATAAATGAATATTAAAAGTGAATAGTAAAAATTCGAGAATGGATGGAAATCCTGAAAATGCGAATTGTTACAAACGATCACCAACACAACAACCCAAAAGCACCACGATCTAACTAAGGTTCAATGCCACCTTCTTCTTTGATTTTAGAGGACAAGTAAGGCTGCCGATTGGAGTAGTTTTTAGGGTTTTAGTGTGAGATGGAAATGTGAGATTCGGTTAATATAATATGAGAAACAGATGGAAGGATAGAGCATGTGAATATCCGAGTCTATAGGGAGATTAGGTGAACAACTATTTTTAAAACTTCAAATGTATCATATCTTCACAATGAAATGTTGCGTACAAATAAAAATTCAAATCAGACCTTCTTTTTGACTAACAAAACGTGTGATATTTTTCCAAAAATAAAATAAAATCGACCCTTAACACGACTTGTTAAACGTATAATATTCAAAGTGAACAAAGTGTGAGAGCCAAAATTCATATATACTTACGTTATATATTTCGTACTTCGATGATTCGAATTCATAACGTACAGTTCATGTCTCGTATTATATTTGTATTCCAAAAGTTCGAATGTCGTTTCTGATTTCAGGTTATTATAAAATCAATGTCCCATTTTTTAAAAACAACACATTTAACTGTTAAAAGGCCCATTCAAAAGAAAACAATGCTTAATACTGCTAAGCCAAAAGCAGTAGTTTCTACTGCTAAGGCAAAAACAGTTGTTAATGCTGTTAAGGGAAACTATATTCATGCTGTTAAGGCCTCAGCTTGTTGTGTTTGGAAACCAAAGATTAATGTTTTAGACCATGTTTCCAAACATGACAGTGCATCAATAATCCTTAAAAAGTTTGATTATGTTGATGCACAAGGCAGATTCAAGTCAGTGATGTCTTGGGTCCCCAAAAGATATTGATTTTCTTACCTTATGTGCAGGGCAATCCACAGGTGGAGTTACAAGATCAAGGAGCAATTGATATTGGATGCTCAAGGCACATGACAGAAAACATGTCATATCTTACAGATTATGAAGAAATTGATGGAGGATATGTTGCTTTTGGAGGTAACTCCAAAGGAGGGAAAATCACAGGAAAAGGTACAATAAGAACTGGTAAACTAGATTTTGAGAATGTGTATTTTGTCAAAGAGTTAAAATTCAATCTCTTTAGTGTCTCACAAATGTGTGACAAAAAGAATAGTGTTCTTTTTAGTAACACTGAATGTATTGTTTTGTCTCCTGACTTTAAGTTAATTGATGAAAGTCAAGTTTTACTTAAAGTTTCAAGAAAGGACAATATATACAGTGTTGATTTAGAGAAGATGGTTCCCAAAGGAGGTTTAACTTGTCTCTTTGCAAAAGCCACATCTGATGAATCTAAACTTTGGCATAGAAGGCTAGGTCACTTGAATTTTAAAACAATGAATAAATTAGTTAAGGGAAATCTTGTAAGAGGTTTGCCTTCCAAACTTTTTGAACATGATGAAACCTGTGTTGCTTGTCAGAAGGGAAAGTAGCACAGAGCCTCTTGTAAGTCCAAAACAGTGAACTCTATCAGCCAACCTTTACAATTGTTGCATATGGATTTGTTTGGTCCAACTTTTGTAAAAAGTTTAATGAATAAAATGTATTGCCTAGTTGTCATAGATGATTTTAGTAGGTTAACTTGGGTTTTCTTTCTAGCTACTAAGGATGAGACTAGTGGCATTCTTAAATCTTTTATAACTAGAGTAGAAAATTTATCAAGTAAAAAGGTTAAGGTGATTAGATGTGACAATGGAACTGAATTCAAGAATAGGGAGATGAATCAGTTTTGTGAGATGAAGGGTATTATGTGACAGTATAGTGTAGCTAGAACTCCTCAACAAAATTGTGTTGCAGAGAGGAGAAATAGGACACTAATTGATAGAACTGATGCATGCCATCTATAAGTTCTTAGGACCGTTTAAGCTCAAGATTGATTAGATCTTATATCTAGGATAACACAATAACAATGATTGATATGCAGCAGAATAAGTAAGAGAAAAATGTTATTGTAACAAGGTTTTTCATTCATATGTTTTCACATACACGCCCCAATCCTACTTGATTAAGTGTAGGACGGATATCTAACTATATCAGGAATCAAACGATTCTTGAGGCGAAACCAACCAAACCATAGATGCTTAGATGACAAACGCCTAGACACACACGACACTATTTAGTCGACTACATATTTTGTGCACACTCAACAATACGTCCCATGTCCTCTTTATATATACTAGAGGATTAGGGTTTACAAAGGAAATAAAATAAATACAGACTAAATCTTTTTATCAATTAAGAATATCATCTAAATCTTTAGTCTTTTGTAGATTTCCATACAGTCAGATTTAATCCTTCTTGTTTTCATTCTTCTTGTTTTATCTCATCAAATCAATAAACCAAACAATCTTCCCCTATTTGATGATGACAAAACAACCACGAATCATGTACGAACTTCCCTAGATGAAGTAGAGAAGTTGAGAAAATTAAATCTTACCCATGAATGAAACAAGCTTCCCCTTAAGTCTTGATTTCGATGCCATGCTACCACAACATCTCTTCCCCTTTTTGTTATAATCAAATAGGGAATGAATGCAACTATGATCTTGACCACCAAAAATCAATATCACACTTCTAATCTAAGCCTTCCAACGCTTCGAATTACCCACCATTATGCACCATAAGTTATAAATGAATTCGAGCAGTAGAAACTTCAACTAGCAGTAGTAATAATAATAAGCGGTAATAAAGATCAAAAACTTCCCCTCGAGTGGTGCATGAACATCAAATGATTAAACACATCATAATATGCTTCCCCTGAAATCAATGTGTTAACCATCTTCATAACTCTCCAAGTCTGTAGGCTCTATGTAATGATCACTAATGAAGAAAACTAAGTATTACCAACTTGATGCTGAAGTAGAACAACCCAAACGTGTGTCTTATATCTTGTACTATATATGTGACTTCGAACGTATACTCAAAACTGATGTATAGGGAGACCGCAATCTCTTGACAATAATCCTCATCTTCAATGAGACACTGAGCATAATAACGTAACTTCTTAAAGTGATAGCAAAACCATCTTGCTAGATTTGTCAATTCTTTATCACAACGTGAACGCACGAACAAGTTACCTCCTGCTAAAAGGTATGATAAAACACAAACCTGTGAAACTCCACTTCAACTTCAAATAGGTGATAAAAACTTTTCTTCGTAATCAATTAAACAAAATACTAATAAGCCTTTATAATCTGGTAAGAACTAAAAACCAAACATCTTCTGTTTGTCCAAGAACCATTACGTGTGTGTTGTTCGGGATCTCTAAACCAACCAAGTACCAAATCTACCCTTTGTCCGATATCAGACAAAGCTGGCAGTCCTAACAATATATCAGATAAAGCTAACTGTATTAACTTTCCCGAGCCAACAGTATTAATGAAACCCTATCGTGCACTATGAAACACTAGCAGTATTAACAACATGCTAGCAGCATTAACCATATAAGTAGCAACACTAAGTCTGAAAGAGCAGCAATACTAACTCGACTTGTATCCATAGCAATATTAACATGTACGCAGCAGTACTAAGGTTCAACGAGCAGTACTAAAAATAGATAGCAGTACTAACTTTGCATGTCGAGCAGTACTAACGTTCGTAGTAGCACGAAAATTCATTAGCAGCACTAACAGATAAACTGCTAACCAAATAGCCTCATCTCGACTTAAGACCAACAATATTAACTTGATGCATAGCAACACTAACTCGTTAATGAATAAAAGATATGCATAGGATTCGAGTTTATCTTTATGACCAGTAACCTCATAACCATATCTCCCATCATAAATTGCCAAGTTCCTTTTTATTAGGGTTTGTGACAACCTAATGCCATCGAATTAAACATGCAGCTTCCATCCTTGTAATACTACAAATTCCGTGTCTTTTGAATCTCTACAAGGGTTCATCATCAATCAATGATTGACTCACCAAAGCTAGTAGAAACATAACTAATCGCCTGTTTCTTCACCAAGGTAGGGTTTATGAAAAACCCTAATAAGCATCGACGTCCAAAGAAGAATCACAAACGATCATGATACAGTAGCATGCTTGAATTAAAATCACCATATTTAGGTTTTGTAAGAAACCCTAATTGCAATGATTTATACTTATCTTCAAAAGCAATATCACAACATCTTTTCTCTTCATACCAACGTCTTAAAAATACCATGTTAAACCCAGATATCACGAGCTCCCAAGCTCTGATACCACCTGATAGAACTTATGCACGCCATCTATAAGTTCTTAGGACTGTTTAAACTCAAGATTGATTAGATCTGATACCTAGGATAACACAATTACAAAGATAGATACGCAGCGGAATAAATAAGAGAACAATGTTATTGTAACAGGGTTTTTCATTCATACGTTTTCACATACACGCCCCAATCATACTTGATCAAATGTAGGACGGATATCTGACTATATCCGGAATCAAATTATTCTTGAGGCGAAACCAACAAAACCCTCGACGCTTACATGACAAATGCCTAGACACACTACACTATTTAGTCAACTACATATTTTGTGCACACTCAACAATACATCCCATGTCTTATTTATATAGTAGAGGATTAGGGTTTACAAAGGAAATAAAATAAATACAGAATAAATCTTTTTATCAATAAAGAATATCTTCTAAATCTTCAGTCTTTTGTAGATTTCCATACAGTCAGATTTAGTCCTTCTTATTTTCATTCTTCTTGTTTTATCTCATCAAATCAATAAACCCAACACTAATTGAGACTGCTAGGACTATGCTAACTGATTCTAAATTGCCAACTACTTTTTTGGCAGAAGTAGTTAATACTGCTTGCTATGTGCAAAATAGAGTGTTAGTTTTTAAGCCTCATAACAAGACCCCATATGAAGTTTTTCATGGTAGAACACCAACTTTAAATTTTATGAGACCATTTGGGTGTCCTATTACTATTCTTAATACCATAGATCACTTAGGCAAGTTTGATGGTAAGGCTGACGAAGGTTTCTTTGTTGGATACTCACTAAATAGTAAAGCCTTTAGAGTATTCAATAGTAGAACAAGGATAGTGGAAGAGAACTTGCATATTAGGTTTAGTAAGAATACACCTAATGCTGTAGGTAGTGGACCAGACTGGCTGTTTGATATTAATTCACTAACAAAAACAATAAATTATGAGCCAGTTGCTGTAGGTACACAGTCTAATGGTTTTGCAGGTGCAAAGGCAAATAATGATGCAGGCCAAGCTATAAAGGAGAAAGAATCTGCAAAGAAATATATCTTGCTACCATTATGGACTGCTGATCCACCAATCTCAACCTAAGAGTCAAAGAGTTCTTAAGATGGTGAAGTTAAGTCTTCAAGTGATGATGAAATGCAGGATGATGAAGATCCAAGAAAAGACAATAAGAGTGATGATCAGGAGAAGAATGATGATGTTAACAGCACTAACAACACTAACAAAGTTAATACTGCTAGTTCAACTGTTAATGCTCCTGACATACAAAATGATGCTATTGGTGAAAAAGATAGCAGTGAATATCCATTTGATCCAACAATGCCTATATTGGAAGACATATGGGCTGAAACTGATGATGAAGATGCTGGTAGGGAGGCTGACATGGGCAATTTGGATGAAACAATTCCAGTTAGTCCTATTCCAACTACAAGAATTCACAAAAATCATCCTATGGATCAAGTGATTGGAGATGTACATTCTGCTGTTCAAACAAGAAGAATGACAAAGAATGTGAAGGATCAAGGGTTCTTTGTTAGTACTTTAAAACAAAGAAGACATCATAAAGAGCTTCAGAACTGTTTATTTTCTTGTTTTCTATCACAAGTAGAACCCAATAAGGCAATTCAAGCATTAAAGGAGTCAAGCTGGGTAGAGGCTATGCAAGAAGAGCTACTACAATTCATGTTACAAGAAGTTTGGACTCTGGTTGATTTGCCTAAAGGAAAAAGAGCTATAGGTACAAAATGGGTTTTTAGAAACAAAAAGGATGAAGAGAGATTGTGATAAGAAATAAGACAAGATTGGTAGCTCAAGGGTACCCATAAGAAGAAGTGATTGACTATGATGAAGTCTTCGCCTATGTTGCAAGAATTGAAGTAACTAGGCTGTTTCTAGCTTATGCTTCATTTAAAGACTTTGTGGTGTATTAGATGGATGTAAAGAGTGCTTTTCTGTATGGAAAGATTGAAGAAGAAGTTTATGTTTGTCAACCACGAGGATTTGAAGATCCTGACTTTCCTGATAAAGGTTACAAAGTTGAAAAGGCACTTTATGGATTACATCAAGCTCCTAGAGCATGGTATGAAACCTTGTCAACATATTTGTTGGACAATGGGTTTTACAAAAGGAAGATTGACAAGACTTTGTTTATCCAAAGGCACAAAGATGATATTCTGTTAGTTCAAGTTTATGTGGATGATATAATTTTTGTTTCAACAAACAAGGAGTTATGTATTGTCTTTGAGAAGTTAATGCATGAGAAGTTTCAGTTGAGTTCTATGGGAGAACTTACTTTCTTTCTTGGATTGCAAGTGAAGCAGAAGAAGGAAGGGATATTTATCAGTCAAGATAAATATGTTGCTGAAATTTTGAAGAAATTTGGGTATACAGATGTTAAGACTGCAAGCACACCTATGGAAACCTCAAAACCTCTGCTCAAGGATAAACATGGTGAAGAAGCTGATGTTCACTTGTATAGATCAACGATTGGTTTATTGATGTATCTTGCAGCTTCAAGACCTGAAATTATGTTTGCAGTGTGTACATGTGCAAGATACCAAGTCACACCTAAAGTTTCACATCTTCATCCAGTGAAAAGAATTTTTATGTACTTTAAGGGTCAACCAAAATTGGGCCTTTGGTATCGGAAAGATTCTCCTTTTGATTTTGTTGCATACACTGATAGTGATTATGTTGGCGCAAGCTTGGAAAGGAAATCTACAATAGGAGGTTGTTAATTTCTGGGGTATAGGTTGATCTCATGGCAGTGAAAGAAACGGACCGTGGTTGCAAATTCCACAACATAAGCTGAATATGTGGCTGCTTCAAGTTGTTGTGGACAAGTGCTTTGGATTCACAATCAATTGCTGGAATATGGGTACAATTTTATGAATACCAAAATTTTTATTGAAAATAACATTACTATGTGAATAATTAGAAATCCTGTTATTCATTAAAAAAAACAAAGCATATAGAGTAGAGGTGGCAAAACGGGCGGGTCGGGCGGGCACAGGCACAGGCTAGAACGGGCACGGGCTGGAATGGGCCCGGGCTAAATGGGCTCATGTTTGTAACACCCCCAAATTATCGCAGCGGAACGATAGTGTCATTGGGATGCTACTTCAGGGCACAAAGTACAAGATATAGAAAACGACCTCTAAATGAGACGTTTTGAAAAGTTACCATTCGAATAGATAAAAGTCATAGTTTACAAGCAAAGGATCCCAAAGTAGAATAGTACATAAGTTTTTAAAGTATATCGAATGGTAAATGATAAAAGCAAAATCTTCAGAAAAACGTGCCCTAAGACTCTCTGCTCCAAGCATCTGCTATCGCCTTACTAACCTGAGATAAACATGCTAAAAAGTGTCAACACAAAGGTTGGTGAGTTCATAGAGTTTGTTCAGCAAGTAAAGTATTTGAATAAAGATTTTCCCAGCAAAGGCATTGTAAATCCACTCAGTTGCAAATCCCGCCCATAACAAAACTTGCAACCTGTGTGTTTACAACCCACTGCTAAAATATAGCTTGAGTAAGACATGTGCGTATACGAGGTGCGTTCTATAACACTAGAAGACCTTATGCTGCTCACTAGGAGACTTATGTTCGGCTACCCCAAGTGATAGATACTTAGGTCCGTGATATGTTCTGTACGGCTACCCCAAGTGTTAGATACTTAGGTCCGTGATATGTTCTGTACGGCTACCCCAAGTGTTAGATACTTAGGTCCGCGAGTTGCTTTCAAGAATAACGCAAATAAGTTTAACACAATCATGTATGTAAGCAAGCAGTTTAAGCATGTATCTCCCCCAAAAGTTCAAAACGTATAAAGTAGGGGCTATGAAACTCACCTGATATGATAGCACAATGATCACAATGTATATGATGAAAATGAGGCTCGGTCTCTAACCGCGACCTATTATGAATGATATGATCTAGCGTAAGCAATGATACAATGCCACACATGCAAATACGTATGTTAACGATACCACTCGTTAGTTTTGAAAATAATGTTTATCGTCGAAAACTACATTTTTGACGTCTCGTTAAGTTATAAACTACTTTTGTGTAAATATGTTGAAACGGTACTCCACGATCCCCATTTGATGTTTTATCGCCAAGTAAAATAGTTTCGTCGCAAAATATTACTTTTCATAACTTGTGAAAATATGACCAAACGGCCTCGCAAAACTAGTCGCAAAATATTGTACGTTGAGAGTTAGTAATAGAACTTGACGTTTTTGAAATCCTTGTAGCATAATCTCTCAGCCGTCTCCTTTGACTTTTGATCATACGCGTCTCGATCATAAAGATAATCGGTCATCAACTTGGCGACTTGCAAATTTCTAGTCTTTACACTTAGACTTTAATTTCACAAAATGGCTGTTTTTCTGGGAAACTAGAAAAATCATATCCTTCTCGTTATAAGTCCGATCAACAAACGGTTGATTGATTTGGAAACTAGGCCGGGTATACTTCCTTTCTCCCAAAGGGGTTTATGGCTCAAAACTGCCTCGTTTAGCGGGAAAATGGCTCGCAATATGGTGTCTTGCAAAAACAGTTTATACTTAGAAAATATATGCATAATAGTGATGCTGTTAAAATAAGTATAGTTTGTCGGCTTTTCAAAAATTCATAACTTGATCGTTACATGTCCGTTTTCAACGTTCTTGATATCCACGGGTTCGTACCAATATGAACTAACATATTTTCAGTCGGTTGGCTCGTCTAGATCGCGCCTGACGTCTCGTTCTGTCCCCTGAAGTTCGGCTAACAGCATGTATTTTTCAGGAAAATTGTTTTTGTGTTGTCTAACTTTAAAAATTCGTATCTCCTTCGTTATAACTCGGTTTTTAGTGATTCAAGCGCCCACGTTTTCGTTTTTGAGAGTACTTTCTAAATATGAAAGCTAAAATAACGCCATGTTTACTGATTTTTCCAGAGTTTGTATTTTTGGACAGCAGGTATATATATACGTTAGAAACTCGTTTTCTTGGTTCGCGGCTTGATCAAACTACTTCAAAACAACTCCACAAATACACAAATCCTACCATTCACCTTCTTAGGGTGTCATGGGTCCTAAACATCGCTAAAAATAATGGGCTTCGCGGGGATGTTAATAAAACGTACAGATCTAATGTTTGAGATAGTTTTAGTGAAAAATGAACCAAGTGGTATATATATAACATAACTTTTGCATGGATAGCTCTCAAAATAACTAGAAGATACAACAATATAAGAACAAAAGGAAGTATGAAATGATCAAAAATGGTGTTCTTGAGCTTACTTGATGATTGATGAGCTAGGATGAAAAATGACCACAACCTTGGAGTTTTTATGGCAAAACTCTAACAAGGATGATATAAGGAACTTGTATAACACTTTTGCTAGAAAAATTTATGGATCCTTGTGGTGTTCTTGGTTTGGCCGTGGACTAGGGAGGAAGAGGGAGAGGGTTTGTGATTTATTTTGGCTAGTGAAAGATGCTATGAAAATGTGTTATGAAATAATCTAGTTATAAGTAAAATTTAAGCATTTAAGGATGTTTCACTTATTAGGCTTAGGAAATAGAAAAGGGGGGGGGGGGGGGCGGCAAGGCTTCATGAGGAAGCCTTAGGATGATATTTTTTTCTTATAAGATATTTAGGATAAGCCCTAGTTAGATTAGTGTGTAATTTCGGTGTTATCGGGTACCGGGTTAACTGAAAATAAATCGTGACGAGTTGAAATAAAATACGACGAAGTCGTGAAAATTATGAAATCATGTTACTGATAAGAATCGGGTGTTAAAATAGTGATCGTGATGAAATATCGCAAAACGACGGAGTTATAAGCTCCTAACGGAAAATATAGCAAAAGGTTTCAAAACACCGGGTAAATTAATAATATAAGTTTTATATCATTAAAAATAGCATGAAAGTATTTTAGGATCATAGTCGGGAGTATTTGAGTATAACATTAGTAGTAATGACTGAGTGGTAATGTTTAACGAACAAATGAACATACGTAAAGTGAAATAATGCAATCCCGTGCATAGTAAAGACTCGAAAATGCGAATTGTGACAGTCTCCACCCGTTCAAGGAATTCGGTCCCTGAATTCAGCTCGCTCGTTCTACCTACGTACGTTCTCGTGGTCGGGTTTGATGGGGGTAAACTTTTCCATTCTCGAGCGTAGCCCTCAAAAGGCCTCTAGGTAACCGATTTTTACTTAATCCCACAACTCATCAAACAAGAACTGTCATGGGATTAGGCTAAATCGGTTTGAGGTTGTCGATTCAAATTTACTCTCACAACTCATCAAACAAGAACTGTCATGAGATTAAACTGAATCGGCTCGGGTAACAACTTGACTCTTAGCTTGATTTTCGCAACTCATCAAACAAGAACTGTCACTAAATCAAGCTAGGAAACAAGTTGTCAGAAAGAATGGATTCAACATCCTGAAATGAGGTCTTTTGAAATATTGGCTCGATTTTGGAATTGCTTACACCAATCAAATCAATATAACTAAGGTCAATAACATTAGGTATGAATTTAGCAGGGCAAAGCTATATCTTACTGGAATCGGACAATATGATAGAATGCTTAATCGTCTAGGGAAAACATACCCGTTACGCGTTGCGGGCTGCCTCGGTACCCAAATAGAATGCTCGACCCCTTGGTGGACTAATATTGATTTCAGGCTGTGGGTTGTTTCCCTCAATTGCTAAAGCTAGAGTCGGGTTACCCTGTATTTGTATTGGTGCCCTATTCAATCTAGGACAGGCATACCGAAGGTGATCCGGGCTGTTACACTCATAGCATGTCCTTCGGTTATTCTTCATGTTGCCCGCATTCACTGACGCTTTACACTGATTTGTAAAATGACCCCACTGATTGCAATTTGTACACACACGGCAGGGCGCAGACTTCTGGTGATGATAAGCACATTTTGTACACTTAGGATGTGGACCTTCATACCCTTTCTGACCAGAACTAGTTGCCGCAAAGGTTCTTTCCTTTTTGTTGTCAACCGTCGTGCCTGTTTTCTTTTCCGACTCACTCGCGCCCTTCCTTTTATCACTGTTTTTCAAAGTTCCATTCCTAACCATCTCATCTGTGAGGGCTCCAGCCTTCAATATTGCACTCTGGATTGTGGAAGGCTCAGTTTCTTTTACAGTTCCTCGAATTTCAGGAACAAGGCCATAGATGTACCTTTCGATCCTCTTAGATTCAGGGGTAACCAGATGAGGTACTAGTTTCGCTAACTCATGGAATCGATCCGTGTAGACTGCGTGGCCAGCTCCTATCATAGAATGATACCAAATTTCATTCTCCAGTTTTTGCATCTCATTGCCCGGACAATACTCCTCTTTCAGTAGTGCCTTAAAGTCGTCCCATGTCATACCTATGGCTGCTTCCCTACCCCTAGCTTGAATCTGTGTGTTCCACCAAGTCAATGCCTTTCCCAACAGCAAGCATGCAGAATACTTCACCCTCTGATGAGCGGCACAATTACTGATGTCGATCACCGACTCCATCTTCTCTACCCATCGTGTATATGCCAAGGCGCCTCCAGTACCATCAAACTCTATTGGTTTACATGCCGTAAATTCCTTATACGTGCATCCAGTTGCACGGGTGACGGTCTCATTCACACCTACCCCATTAGTGTCGTCATTTCTGCTTCCGTGGTTTCCCGAGTTGTTGATATGATTGCCAACTTGAGTGACAATAGTGGGAAGCAAGTTTTGAAGTTGTTGAGCGATGATGGCGGCAAAATCAGGAGTTCCACTATGGTTGTTATCATTGTTGTCAATACCGCTACCGCCTCCTCTACCACCACGTCCACCAGTCCTTCCACCCCTTGACGCCGCACCTCCTCGGCTAGTGCTGCGAGTTGTCCTCCTTGGTGCCATTTCCTGCAAGGAGGGACATATGGTGAACGTTAGAGATGAGGGAAACCGTTGACCACCCAATCTATACTCATCGTCCTCATACATAGTACCACGTCGCGAGTTGCCTCCTAAATGGTGCCAATGCCGATCAATGTAAGCATGGTCACATATGTCCAAGTGTGTCGTGATGCATTTATAATTATGTTGGCCACCCATAATTATAATTGCCTCCTTTCACACGTGTACATATTACCAAGCACACATATCTCAGCGATTGATGTTCTTTAAGTAGGTAGTCATTCTATCATCCGATCCTAAATGGTGAAGGAGTACTGTGGTGAGGGTACTTAGGGAGTGTCGCACTCGGTATATAGGAGTCTCTCTTAGGTGATGAAGTCACGGCAAGGTTTAGTCTCCAAAAAAAATATCTTCAAGAGAACTCCCATCCTCCGCGAATCATCAAATCTCTGCAGCTAAATAATAACCTTTATTTAACTCAATCTCATGTCACATCAAACAAGAACTGTCAGAAGATTGAGTTAAATAACCAATTATTATTGAGCTCCACATTTTTTATGACTTGACTAAATTAAGGGATTTCCCTATCAGTACAAAGGCGTATCATCTAACAGCGCGGATCTAGACGAAAAAAAAAAATCTATCAGAAAGCATGTGCGCACTAAACGTGTCTAAGGCGATAAGGAGGAGAGTCCCAACTTATATAGTAGTTATAGTCTAGGTACTAAATGCAACCTAGTTCTCTATAACTAAAGTCTCTGATTCCAATCTGTAACACCCCCAAATTATCGCAGCGGAACGATAGTGTCATTGGGATGCTACTTCAGGGCACAAAGTACAAGATATAGAAAACGACCTCTAAATGAGACGTTTTGAAAAGTTACCATTCGAATAGATAAAAGTCATAGTTTACAAGCAAAGGATCCCAAAGTAGAATAGTACATAAGTTTTTAAAGTATATCGAATGGTAAATGATAAAAGCAAAAGTCTTCAGAAAAACGTGCCCTAAGACTCTCTGCTCCAAGCATCTGCTATCGCCTTACTAACCTGAGATAAACATGCTAAAAAGTGTCAACACAAAGGTTGGTGAGTTCATAGAGTTTGTTCAGCAAGTAAAGTATTTGAATAAAGATTTTTCCAGCAAAGGCATTGTAAATCCACTCAGTTTCAAATCCCGCCCATAACAAAACTTGCAACCTGTGTGTTTACAACCCACTGCTAAAATATAGCTTGAGTAAGACATGTGCGTATACGAGGTGCGTTCTATAACACTAGAAGACCTTATGCTGCTCACTAGGAGACTTATGTTCGGCTACCCCAAGTGATAGATACTTAGGTCCGTGATATGTTCTGTACGGCTACCCCAAGTCTTAGATACTTAGGTCCGTGATATGTTCTGTACGGCTACCCCAAGTGTTAGATACTTAGGTCCGCGAGTTGCTTTCAAGAATAACGCAAATAAATTTAACACAATCATGTATGTAAGCAAGCAGTTTAAGCATGTATCTCCCCCAAAAGTTCAAAACGTATAAAGTAGGGGCTATGAAACTCACCTGATATGATAGCACAATGATCACAATGTATATGATGAAAATGAGGCTCGGTCTCTAACCGCGACCTATTATGAATGATATGATCTAGCGTAAGCAATGATACAATGCCACACATGCAAATACGTATGTTAACGATACCACTCGTTAGTTTTGAAAATAATGTTTATCGTCGAAAACTACATTTTTGACGTCTCGTTAAGTTATAAACTACTTTTCGTGTAAATATGTTGAAACGGTACTCCACGATCCCCATTTGATGTTTTATCGCCAAGTAAAATAGTTTCGTCGCAAAATATTACTTTTCATAACTTGTGAAAATATGACCAAACGGCCTCGCAAAACTAGTCGCAAAATATTGTACGTTGAGAGTTAGTAATAGAACTTGACGTTTTTGAAATCCTTGTAGCATAATCTCTCAGCCGTCTCCTTTGACTTTTGATCATACGCGTCTCGATCATAAAGATAATCGGTCATCAACTTGGCGACTTGCAAATTTCTAGTCTTTACACTTAGACTTTAATTTCACAAAATGGCTGTTTTTCTGGGAAACTAGAAAAATCATATCCTTCTCGTTATAAGTCCGATCAACAAACGGTTGATTGATTTGGAAACTAGGCCGGGTATACTTCCTTTCTCCCAAAGGGGTTTATGGCTCAAAACTGCCTCGTTTAGCGGGAAAATGGCTCGCAATATGGTGTCTTGCAAAAACAGTTTATACTTAGAAAATATATGCATAATAGTGATGCTGTTAAAATAAGTATAGTTTGTCGGCTTTTCAAAAATTCATAACTTGATCGTTACATGTCCGTTTTCAACGTTCTTGATATCCACGGGTTCGTACCAATATGAACTAACATATTTTCAGTCGGTTGGCTCGTCTAGATCGCGCCTGACGTCTCGTTCTGTCCCCTGAAGTTCGGCTAACAGCATGTATTTTTCAGGAAAATTGTTTTTGTGTTGTCTAACTTTAAAAATTCGTATCTCCTTCGTTATAACTCGGTTTTTAGTGATTCAAGCGCCCACGTTTTCGTTTTTGAGAGTACTTTCTAAATATGAAAGCTAAAATAACGCCATGTTTACTGATTTTTCCAGAGTTTGTATTTTTGGACAGCAGGTATATATATACGTTAGAAACTCGTTTTCTTGGTTCGCGGCTTGATCAAACTACTTCAAAACAACTCCACAAATACACAAATCCTACCATTCACCTTCTTAGGGTGTCATGGGTCCTAAACATCGCTAAAAATAATGGGCTTCGCGGGGATGTTAATAAAACGTACAGATCTAATGTTTGAGATAGTTTTAGTGAAAAATGAACCAAGTGGTATATATATAACATAACTTTTGCATGGATAGCTCTCAAAATAACTAGAAGATACAACAATATAAGAACAAAAGGAAGTATGAAATGATCAAAAATGGTGTTCTTGAGCTTACTTGATGATTGATGAGCTAGGATGAAAAATGACCACAACCTTGGAGTTTTTATTGCAAAACTCTAACAAGGATGATATAAGGAACTTGTATAACACTTTTGCTAGAAAAATTTATGGATCCTTGTGGTGTTCTTGGTTTGGCCGTGGACTAGGGAGGAAGAGGGAGAGGGTTTGTGATTTATTTTGGCTAGTGAAAGATACTATGAAAATGTGTTATGAAATAAACTAGTTATAAGTAAAATTTAAGCATTTAAGGATGTTTAACTTATTAGGCTTAGGAAATAGAAAGAGGGGGGGGGGGGGGGGCGGCAAGGCTTCATGAGGAAGCCTTAGGATGATATTTTTTTCTTATAAGATATTTAGGATAAGCCCTAGTTAGATTAGTGTGTAATTTCGGTGTTATCGGGTACCGGGTTAACTGAAAATAAATCGTGACGAGTTGAAATAAAATACGACGAAGTCATGAAAATTATGAAATCATGTTACTGATAAGAATCGGGTGTTAAAATAGTGATCGTGATGAAATATCGCAAAACGACGGAGTTATAAGCTCCTAACGGAAAATATAGCAAAAGGTTTCAAAACACCGGGTAAATTAATAATATAAGTTTTATATCATTAAAAATAGCATGAAAGTATTTTAGGATCATAGTCGGGAGTATTTGAGTATAACATTAGTAGTAATGACTGAGTGGTAACGTTTAACGAACAAATGAACATACGAAAATTGAAATAATGCAATCCCGTGCATAGTAAAGTCTCGAAAATGCGAATTGTGACAATGTTATACAAATCGCTTTATAGAAGACCGAAAATGATGAAATAAATTCCTTAAACGTAATACCCCATTTATATTTAAAAAATTAAATATATTATATATATAAGTTTTTCTTCAAAAACGATTCAATGGGCTAAATGTGCCCATTTCTTCTAATTGATATCAATTTTTTTGCCCGTTGTGCCCATTTAACTTTTCAATGGGCTAAATGTGCCCATTTCAAAAAAAAAAGGAGGGGGCTAAATGTGCCCAGATCTTTTACAAAGTAGTCAAAATTACCCATTTTTTCATTTTTGGCACAAATTGCCACCTCTAATATAGAGATCAGACAACACTTTATAAGAGATTGCAATGAAAAGAAGTTAATTCAAATGTTTAAAATTCATACAGACAAGAATGTTGCAGATTTTCTTACAAAAGCTTTTGATGTAAGTAGATTTCAATATTTAATTGCCAGTATTGCAATGTTAAATCTTTAAAATATTTGATCTCTTTATGTTTTTGTAGAGTTTTGTATGGGTTAGTATTGTTATTTAAGTCATTAAGTGTTTCTGCTGCTAAGTATAATTAGTACTACTAGTTATACTTAGAACTACTAAGTTTCTGCTGTTGATTAAAACTGCTAAGTCTACACATGTTGTGAATTTTGTTATGGTTTGTGTTTATGTGGTGTTTAGACTAATCTTTTGTAGGATACGCAAAAAGAAGTGTTGGAATGCTGATACATAAGCTGTTTGGAGTGAAAACTGAGTTGGGTTACTACTGTTGGGTTAATAGAAGGTATTGTTTCATAAATTCAATCGATTAAGGGTTTA
Source organism: Artemisia tridentata subsp. tridentata (assembly GCA_021014915.2). Taxonomy (NCBI): domain Eukaryota; kingdom Viridiplantae; phylum Streptophyta; class Magnoliopsida; order Asterales; family Asteraceae; genus Artemisia; species Artemisia tridentata. The sequence goes on along the minus strand of CP139504.1, from coordinate 318,986,139 downwards.
TATCAATTATTCCCTCACATAATTGATTTTATCCATTCAATTACTCTCTTAAACGAAACCCTAACTCAATTTTGTCATCTAATTGCAAAAACCCAACACGATTTCACAAACGACACAATGACGAAATTACACTTTGCTGATACTCACAACATGGTTTCATTTTTACAAAAACCAAAGGAAAGCGAAGGATTTATAGAAATTGTTATTTTCTTGAATGCACACCCTATTAGGTATGCATTAACTGTGAATCCTACCATATATGTTCCCACATTGAACAGTTTAGGTCTACTGCTAAGGTTAAAACATTCAATGAGGAAGTACAAATTCATGCCGTTGTAGATGGGCAGGAAATCACCATTACTGAAACTTCTATTAGGAGAAATCTTCGCCTAGCAAATGATGGAGGTATTGAGTGTTTTTCAAACACTACTATTTTTGAAAACCTTGAACTGATGGGGTATTAAAGGAAAAATGATTCTTTAAAATTTTTCAAAGGATATTTCTCCCCACAGTGGAAATTTCTTATTCATACCATTTTACAATTCTTAAGTCCAAAAATAACATCTGGGAATGAGTTTAGCAGCTCTGTGGCTTCTGCCATTATCTACTTGGCCACAGACCAGAAGTTTAATTTTTCTAAATTGATTTTTGATGGTATGATTAAGAACTTGGATAAATTTGCAAACAAATTTAATATGTATCCAAGGTTTTTACAAGTTTTTATAAATAAATAGTTTTCTGAGAAGGTCATTCATAAGAGAATTTATCATGAACCTTCTCACACAAAAAAGGTTTTTAGCAACATGAAAAGAATTGGAAAGGATTTTTTGGGTACTGTCATACCATTGTTTCAAACAATGCTTGTGCAGAACCAACCACAAAATCAGGGTGAAGGTTCAGGAACTCCCACTGATACCTGATCCGTGTGTGAGTATATATAAATAAATATAGTATCGTGCACACGTGATACTTTGGGAAATGACAAGTCAAACCTTAGGAAAAGTCAAACTTGCAAAACCCGTGAATGTGATGTGTGTGATACCGGGCAAGTGATCACCCGGGTCGTGTCCCAGCGAGGTGTGAATCGAGGATTTCTTTTTAGGTTCGGGATTAAAATGCTTGATGATAGGATTTGGAGATTATTTGGAGTTGTGGTATAATTACACAAAGCAATGAAACACAAAAGGTATTTAAAACTAAAAACGCACGTTTTAATTAAAATTAACGTCAACGCGCAAAAAAATAAAAGTGAAATCTAAAAATATTGACCCTACAAGTACCAAATTGATTTTCCTATGACTTAAATATAAAAAGAAAATTTTGGAAAAAAGAAAAATATTTTTTTTGACTTTTTAATAATTTTTTATAAATTAAAAACTATTTAAAAGAAAATAATTGATTAAAAATACTAAATCGAAAAAGAAAATTCTGAAATTTTTTTTCTAAAATACTTAATACTAGACTTGAGCTATGAAAAATATAAAAAGTGAAAAAGCTTTTGGAAGTAAGCTAAAATTAAGCTGATCAGTTAAATAAGCTTAATAAGAAATAAAGGGTTAAAAATTAAATTTTGAAAGTTTTAACTAAAAGAAGCTAAGAGTCCAGAGGTAAGGTTGCTTGTTTGTGTGTCTGCTGTCCTGGGTTCGAACCCCAGGAATAGCAGTTTTGCTATATATTTTTTTTAGTGATTTAAAACCTTAAACTTTGAATTAGATTAAACTAACAACTAATTTTTAAGCTATGACAAACACAAACACAAACAATAAACACAAACAGATCCAAATCCAACTATGATAAACACAACCACAAACAATATGCAAAATGCACAAAACCAAAACAGGCAAACTTATAAACTTCATAAACTTCACAAACTTATAAACTATGCTAAAGCATCACCACATAACCAACTTAGCTATAAACTTTAAACAACTTTAGCAGACTACCCGTTTGACTCAAAAAGTCAAACACCTTTAGAACTCTGATTCACAAACAAACTGGGCTCAAAATTTACTAAGATAACTAAAACAGCTTATCTTGTTTGAAATAAGCTTAAACTAAACTCAACAAGGTGCAACTAAATAGTGTTCTGACTATTATATATATATATATATATATATATATTTAATATAAATATATATTTACAATAGCTCAAACAAACAGCCTTTGTACTAGGCTTTATACTAAAAACTTAAACTAAGATCATTCTAAGTAAGCTAACCAAGTGTCTACTGCATATCAAAATTCAAATAAGCAGAAAAAAGATGAGCAAAAATAAGCAGAATTAAGCAGTAACATCAGCAGTTGACCAAAGTTGACCAAGAACAAAAAATTAAACTGATAACACCCTGACTATCCTAACTACCAGCAACTACATAATAGGATTCAAATAAGCATAAAAAAAACAGTAAACATACTAATAAGCTGAAAAACAATTTTAATTCAAAACCGACTTCTATTAAATAAAAGTAAATTACAAGTGAAAATAAAATAAGAAAATTACAAAGTACCTTCAAATAAATAGCTAAAATAAACCTGCTTACAACTGAGAATGACCTAATCTATTTATACTAAAAAAAACAATAAAGCTAAAGTCTTCACGATGTGTTACTTTTGTGAGATAAATCTTCACAAAAAGTCACTTGTGCTTCTTTGAAGTGATCTCGACCCTTGGATAAACTTTGGAATCATCTCAGCCTTTTATCACAATTTGCCACCCAAAATTAGACATGGATTGCCAACTTGGCAGTGGTATCATGTGAGGGGTTCCTTGGAGCAGGTGAAGGCTTGGACTGGAGTGACATTGGGGAAGCTTTTGAGGGAGGTGAGGTTGAGTGTTATAGGTTAAAGCAGGGGGAGGTTTGTTGTTTGGCGGGTAAAAGGTTGAAGGAAGGAGAAGGGTGAGTTTTTGTGTGTTTAGGGATTTTGACTTTCTCATTTGGGGGTTTGACTAAGAACCCAGTCTTTTATTAGTTAAAAGTTGGGATTGGGTCGGGTTTAGGAGTGTGGGTTGTTTAAACTTTAGTGGGCCGGGGGTGGTAGAGGTGTGTGGATTGGGTAAGTTTAGGATTGGTGGGTTTAAGGTAGAGTTTGGTCCGGTTGTGGTTTGTACTTTTGGATCCGGGTAGTAGTTTTTAGATAGGATAAAATAAGATTAATCCAAGGACCAAAAGTGTAAATCATGCAAAGTTCAGGGACCAAATCTGCTATTTCTCCAAAGTTAATCAAGGACCAATTTTGCCAACAAGTAATAATCCAAGGGCCATTGTGAGATTCTTGAGCTCGAATAAAAAAATCCAAATGAAAATCGTCTTTCCCGGCTTTGGTTTTCGACTCTTTTCCAAATCCAGCTCGGTTTTGTCCATATTTACCCCGTTTTCAATCCTTTGTACCTGAAACATATAAAAACACAAAACCAAGGATATCTGCAATATATTTGGGTATTTTTGGTCATTTTTGTGTCTTTATTGGGTGTAAAATGATGAGTATTTACACACGCATCAAATCCCCCACACTAAGCTATTGCTAGTCCCTAGCAATCCAATCATGTGAAGTAATGAAAGGATCAAAAGAATACCAAGTATACCCCGTTTCGACTTTTTATTTGATGCGAGAAATTTAAACTAGAACATAAATAAATAACATGCTTGATTTTCAAAAATGGTATCATGGAACGGGATTCACACAAAATGGGTGTCTCCAGGGAATTGATATCGTCATCCTCTTTTTATACTCCTAACTAAGCTCAAACTCAATGTGCAAATGTTTTTGTAAAATGCTAACGCTACTTATACCAATAATCTATGTAAGCCGAAACTTAACTTTTCACTCCCACATTTATTTAAGTTAGGTGAATGTGCTTGATTATCAAAATTTTGATCACAAAAATCGACGTTTTTATAAAACTTTGACTAATACTAGTTGAAAGATAGATTTAAAATTCACAACAAGCAAGTTTCAAAATATATTGCATTTTGCAATATCATTCCATTTTATTTCCTTTTTATTTTTATTTTTTTTTTCATCATTTTTTTTTATTTTTTATTTTTTATTTTTACTTGTGCAACATAAACTAACGGAGTTTCACGGGATCCAAGACCTCACACATTCCTGAATTAGAGGTCCAAGGGCCGGTGTAAGAGGGTAGCCAAGACCTAACCGCCTTTCGGAAGTAAGGATCCAAGGGCCGTTACAACGGAGAATTCCAAGACTCTAGACATTCCTGAAATGAGGATCCAAGGGCCGATCTTGAACCTTAGCTTATTTTTTAGCACCTACATTAACTTTTTGCAACTTTCAAGCAACGTCTCACTTTCATTTTGCATTATTCTGACATATGCTTTTTCCGAAGTTTAAATAAATCTTTGAACTAGTCTTTTTCAAAATCGTATGAAAAAATGATTTTGTGTGTTCAAAAGTTTGAAAAATAAGCACTTATTAAGTCAGATTAGTTAGCTTATGGGAGAAAAAGCCATAGATTACTTTTATAAGCTCTAAAGAAAACCAACTATTCTACGCTTAGCATTTTCATTTGCACACATCGTAAAACCTTAGTCTAAACGTTAAGGAAGCAGCTAGATCAACACTCTAGCAGAGTCAAGATTCCCTTTGTTCTAACCTAATCAAGACTAAACACACTTTTATTGATGACGTTTTTTTTTTTTTTTTTTTTTTTTTTTTTTTTTTTATGACAAAAAAATTTTAAAATTTTGGTAAAAAACGGGGGTACTAGGGACTAGAAGGTACTTAAGTGACAAAATTCGCGAGAATTCCCCCCCACACTTAGAATTGAATATTGCCTTCAATATTCAAAGTACCGGCTATTATGCCGACGCTTAAAACGTAAAAAGGTAATACCACTAGCCAAGTGTGGAACATAAATCTCAATTTTTCACAAAAAGGATTAAAAAGATATCCCTAGATAAACGTTAGCAAAAGGATAGGATATTGGGCGGCTGGATTGAAAACAGGCGCGACAATCATCACTATCCAAGGGAAACCTGAAAATCAGAGCAAACAACACACAAAAGGCAAGCACAGTGGGACTCCCCCGCACTTAGTGTTAGAAAATAGGAAGAAGTCAGAAACATGGGCGTTCACCCATGTGGTGCTAATGTTTTTGTTAACCGAGTCACTAGCTTGACTCGACCCCGAATTCATTTGTCCATGGGGAAGCAAGTGGAAAACCAATCTCAATCGGACTTTCATTCAAATTGTTTGGATAAACACTTGAACATGAGAAAGTTCCACTCCGATGAGATACAACCCGCGGTATTTCAATAGAAGAAACTATTAAGGGCGATACCGGGGTCAAATATGGTGTCCTCATTCCCGTAGGAGAAAAGGGAAAGAGCAATCACACCATATGTGATGAAGAGAAGCAAGATTTTTATTATTATCATGTAAAACTCTTCATCATCAGAAGCATCATCGGCTTCAACGGGAGTAAGGGTTGGGATACAATCTTCAAGAAGTACATCTTTCAACACACCTCCCCCCACACTTAACTCGTCCTCCAGATCAAAACAAAAATGATCATATTCAGGAGGAGATATCACATGAGGGAGTTCAATCGAGAACTCCTCATGATATCGATCATTTTCATCAAAATGAAATACATCATACTCGGGAAGAGACATATAAGAATGGGAAGTGGTATTTACACTTCCCGTCTCTTCCAAATGATCGATATCAAAACGAAAGGCTTCATAAGCCGAGAGTGAATAATCCGGATGAGGAGTGGGATTGCCACTTCTCTCCTCTTGATCATTAAACTCAAAACTCTCAATTTTGGGAAAAGCATCCTTGAGCTGGAGTTCGGAAGGATAAGACGGCTTTTCCACAACAACATCATCCTTTGGGGGGAGAGCAAACAATGGTTCATCAAAAATCATCTTTTCTAAAATCGGGCCATCTCTCCCCAGATCAACATCGGGCTCAACAATTTGAGCATCAAACAAGAAGACCTCGAACTCTTCCTTAGAAATATCACTTTCCTCAAACGGAGGAGAAGTATAGGAAGAGTCGGAAATGAGTGATGCGGAAGTAAGAGTAGGATTTTTGGCAATATCAATACGACAAACCGATTCTAAAGGTGGGGCAAGTGGTGTGCTCTTAGAGCTAGCAGTTTTTACCACTTCCGTTGTATCCTCCGATTCGTGTTCATCGTAATCAAAAACACTCTTAACTTCCGCATTACAACTTTTGAACCATTCACTTGAACCAGGGGCTATGTTCGTTGCTTTGAGCTTAGCACGTTTTTGTGCAACACTTTTGACCGTAAATCTTGAAAGTTTCGAATCAATTTTTTCAGATTTTTGATCAATAGTAGCAACGTTGCATTTAGACCCCTGATTAATGTTAAACGTGATCTCTTCATTTTCAACACGAATGGTCAATTCTTCGGCGTACACGTCAATGAGAGCACGATTCGTTCTTAGAAAAGCTCTACCCAAAATGAGTGGAACTCGAGGATTGGCATCAAAATCTACTACAACAAAATCAGTAGGAAAGTGGAACTTTCCTACTTTCACCACAACATCCTCGGCTATTCCAAGTGGATAAGTAGTGGTACGATCCGCTAGCTCGAGTGTCATGCACGTAGGTGTAAGCTTTGGAAGAGATAGTTTTTCCCATATCGAGAGCGGCATGAGGTTAATACTTGCGCCAAGATCGGCCAAAGCGGAGCATTTCACCATCCCCAAGAAATCACACGGGATTAAGAACTTGCCGGGGTCTCCAAGCTTTTCGGGAAGCTTCTTGAGGATGACCGCCGAGCATTGCTCGTTTAATGGGGTTTTTGCCATCTCGACTAACTTATCCTTGTTGCTTAGCAACCCTTTGAGTGTAGTTGCAAACTTTGGCATGAGAACGAGAGCATCAGCAAAGCTTATGTCGAAATGCATTTCATTGAAGATTTGGAAGAACTTTTCCATTTGTGCATTGTTTTTCTCTTTAAGCTTTTGATCATTAAGCCTTGAAGGATATGGTATTGAAGGCTTAGAATTTGTCTTCGGAACATCGGGTTCCGGAATTGGAATTTGGATAACCGAAGGTTGGACGTGTGCGGTACTTTGTGGGCTTGAAAAATGCACCTTGTCCTTTGTCACATTGGTATCCCGATTCACCTCCCCCGGTGGAGGGGGCATAGGAGTCGAGGGTCCATTATGCGTTTTACCACTTCGAGTGGCGACAACTTTTAATTCACCCTTCGGGTTAGGAATGGTATTTCCCGGAAGAGCTCCCGAAGTTGAACCTTGATTCATCGAACTCATGAGACTGGCAAACATGTTCTCAATTTTACTTTGAGATTGATCAATTTTGTAGTTTGTATTTCTAAGCTCACTTTTAAGCTCTTGCCCCTGTTTTGACATTGAGGTTTGAAAATCATTTTTCAAAGTGGTGATTTGATTTTGCATTGACCTCATGTTGGCCTCATTTAACTTGATGTAGTTAGCAAGTTCATTTGAGGAACCAACGGGGGCTTGGTAATGAGAAGCTTGAAAGCCTTGATTGAAATTACCCCCTTGGGTTGGGTATTGATTGATCGGGGCTTGAAATTGATTTTGAACATTTTGCCCTCTCGGTTGGTTTTGATTGAATCTATTTGGATTGTTGGGTTGAGAAAATCCGGGTGGTCCATTTTGATTGTTAGCACGATAGTTTGGGTCAACTTGAGGACGGTATTGATTACCTCCTTGATTGAGAGACCCGACTACCGGATTAACTTCACATTGACTACCATCGGTGGCAGTACAATTGTAGTATGCATGAGGACCACCACAAGTGACACAAGTTTCTTCCACCGCTTTGACTTGATTGGGAGAAGAAGTTTGTGGGGAAGAAATTTTCTTTTGTTCGGAAAGAACCAACGCTTGAATAGCCTCCGTGAGTTTGTCAATCTTAGCATCGGTGCTAGAAGTACTCACGGGAGATGAGGTAGAATGGGTAGCACTCACTTGGGAAACAACCGGCTTGCTTCGTGTAGTGCGAACCTTAGACTTGTTCTCAATGATGGCTAAAGCATCTTTCGTAGTCCGATACAAGAGATTACCACTGGAGGCGGCATTAAGAGAGTCTTGATCGGAATGGTTCAATCCATTGTAGAAAGTATCGAGTTGATGCAACTCGGAGAAACCATGGTGAGGACATTTGCGAAGTAATTCTTTAAAACGGTCCCACGCTTCACTAAAGGATTCATCAAATTTTTGATTGAATTTGGTGATTTCATTTTTAAGGCTTGTGGTTTTTGATGAAGGAAAGAATTCATTCACAAATTTCGACACCAAATCTTCCCATGTTAAAATAGAACGAGGGGGTTGTTTTTCTAGCCAAGTTCGGGCCGACCCCTCGAGAGAGAAAGGAAAAAGAAGCAATTTGATTGCATCTTGTGGTACATTTCGGTATTTGATGGTAGAGGTGATCTTGTTAAACCATCGAATGTGGGAATGAGGATCGTCCCTCTCAAATCCGAAATATTGACTCGAAGTTACTAAGGATAGCAACCCGGTCTTAAGCTCAAAGCTATCGACAACGATTGCCGGAACAACAATAGCATCTCCGTAACCCTCGGTGGGTGCTTGGAGAAGCTCACACATGGTACGTTCCTCCGCCATTGTGACAATGGGAGGAACGGGAATAGCACGAATCTCGGGTTCGGCTATTGAGGCGGAATGCCTACGATTACGTCTTCTCGAGGTATGCACGAGTTCACGTAAAGGACTTGTTGACGGAGAAGAACGAGTGCGCATGCACTAACAAAAACAATTTCAATTAAAACAAGACCGAGGCAAAACACAAGTGAACTTAAACCTTAAATCAAACAAGCGTACGGTAGCTCTTTAAAAGATAAACGCGCAGAGTGGCGGGAGAGAAGAATGGATCTCTCTTCGGTCTGCAATTTAATGTCAAGACCTACCTTAAACCACTTGTATAGGTTGTTTATCAATCAAAGGTGAGCCGAATTCGCAAGCGACATAAAGGCAAGTTTTAATCTTTAGTTTGGGAACTTATTAATGGTCATACCCCCAGTTAGGTAGTATTCTGTCTTGGTTTTCGACGGTAATTTTTTATTGTTTTATTAATTTAACAAGAAAAACGGAAAATCTTTTTGTGTTTTTATCTTTTATATATATAGAAAGAAAATGAAAAATATTTTTGTTTTTTATACTTTTTTGGAAGTGATAACTTCGTGAAGAAGGATCTCAAGTCACTAATCGTTTAAACCTTAAACAATATTGTCGCAACACAACCTCCCCGGCAGCGGCGCCAAAATTTGATCCGTGTGTGAGTATATATAAATAAATATAGTATTGTGCACACGTGATACTTTGGGAAATGACAAGTCAAACCTTAGGAAAAGTCAAACTTGCAAAACCCGTGAATGTGATGTGTGTGATACCGGGCAAGTGATCACCCGGGTCGTGTCCCAGCGAGGTGTGAATCGAGGATTTCGTTTTAGGTTCGGGATTAAAATGCTTGATGATAGGATTTGGAGATTATTTGGTGTTGTGGTATAATTACACAAAGCAATGAAACGCAAAAGGTATTTAAAACTAAAAACGCACGTTTTAATTAAAATTAACGTCAACGCGCAAAAAAAATAAAAGTGAAATCTAAAAATATTGACCCTACAAGTACCAAATTGATTTTCCTATGACTTAAATATAAAAAGAAAATTTTTGGAAAAAAGAAAAATATTTTTTTTGACTTTTTAATAATTTTTTATAAATTAAAAACTATTTAAAAGAAAATAATTGATTAAAAATACTAAATCGAAAAAGAAAATTCTGAATTTTTTTTCTAAAATACTTAATACTAGACTTGAGCTATGAAAAATATAAAAAGTGAAAAAGCTTTTGGAAGTAAGCTAAAATTAAGCTGATCAGTTAAATAAGCTTAATAAGAAATAAAGGGTTAAAAATTAAATATTTGAAAGTTTTAACAAAAGAAGCTAAGAGTCCAGAGGTAAGGTTGCTTGTTTGTGTGTCTGCTGTCCTGGGTTCGAACCCCAGGAATAGCAGTTTTGCTATATATTTTTTTTCGTGATTTAAAACCTTAAACTTTGAATTAGATTAAACTAACAACTAATTTTTAAGCTATGACAAACACAAACACAAACAATAAACACAAACAGATCCAAATCCAACTATGATAAACACAACCACAAACAATATGCAAAATGCACAAAACCAACAACAGGCAAACTTACAAACTTCATAAACTTCACAAACTTATAAACTATGCTAAAGCATCACCACATAACCAACTTAGCTATAAACTTTAAACAACTTTAGCAGACTACCCGTTTGACTCAAAAAGTCAAACACCTTTAGAACTCTGATTCACAAACAAACTGGGCTCAAAATTTACTACATATAACTAAAACAGCTTATCTTGTTTGAAATAAGCTTAAACTAAACTCAACAAGGTGCAACTAAATAGTGTTCTGACTATATATATATATATATATATATATATATATATATATATATATATATATATATATATATTATATATATATATATATTTTCTACATAAGCTCAACAAACAGCCTTTGTACTAGGCTTTATACTAAAAACTTAAACTAAGATCATTCTAAGTAAGCTAACCAAGTGTCTACTGCATATCAAAATTCAAATAAGCAGAAAAAAGATGAGCAAAAATAAGCAGAATTAAGCAGTAACATCAGCAGTTGACCAAAGTTGACCAAGAACAAAAAATTAAACTGATAACACCCTGACTATCCTAACTACCAGCAACTACATAATAGGATTCAAATAAGCATAAAAAAAACAGTAAACATACTAATAAGCTGAAAAACAATTTTAATTCAAAACCGACTTCTATTAAATAAAAGTAAATTACAAGTGAAAATAAAATAAGAAAATTACAAAGTACCTTCAAATAAATAGCTAAAATAAACCTGCTTACAACTGAGAATGACCTAATCTATTTATACTAAAAAAAACAATAAAGCTAAAGTCTTCACGATGTGTTACTTTTGTGAGATAAATCTTCACAAAAAGTCACTTGTGCTTCTTTGAAGTGATCTCGACCCTTGGATAAACTTTGGAATCAACTCAGCCTTTTATCACAATTTGCCGCCCAAAATTAGACATGGATTGCCAACTTGGCAGTGGTATCATGTGAGGGGTTCCTTGGAGCAGGTGAAGGCTTGGACTGGAGTGACATTGGGGAAGCTTTTGAGGGAGGTGAGTTGAGTGTTATAGGTTAAAGCAGGGGGAGGTTTGTTGTTTGGCGGGTAAAAGGTTGAAGGAAGGAGAAGGGTGAGTTTTTGTGTGTTTAGGGATTTTGACTTTCTCATTTGGGGGTTTGACTAAGAACCCGGTCTTTTATTAGTTAAAAGTTGGGATTGGGTCGGGTTTAGGAGTGTGGGTTGTTTAAACTTTAGTGGGCCGGGGGTGGTAGAGGTGTGTGGATTGGGTAAGTTTAGGATTGGTGGGTTTAAGGTAGAGTTTGGTCCGGTTGTGGTTTGTACTTTTGGATCCGGGTAGTAGTTTTTAGATAGGATAAAATAAGATTAATCCAAGGACCAAAAGTGTAAATCATGCAAAGTTCAGGGACCAAATCTGCTATTTCTCCAAAGTTAATCAAGGACCAATTTTGCCAACAAGTAATAATCCAAGGGCCATTGTGAGATTCTTGAGCTCGAATAAAAAAATCCAAATGAAAATCGTCTTTCCCGGCTTCGGTTTTTGACTCTTTTCCAAATCCAGCTCGGTTTTGTCCATATTTACCCCGTTTTCAATCCTTTGTACCTGAAACATATAAAAACACAAAACCAAGGATATCTGCAATATATTTGGGTATTTTTGGTCATTTTTGTGTCTTTATTGGGTGTAAAATGATGAGTATTTACACACTTATCAATACCCATCACACACTCATAACTTTACCATCATCCTCACAACCTCAAAAGACCTATACACGTAGGACAAGCAGAAAGAACATTGAGCTACCTTAGGCAAGTGCTTCTACTCACATTGTACCAGATGAGGTTGTGCATAAAGAGAGGGGTCACAGTTTGGAAAGGGTTGCCACTACTGCTGCTAGCTTAGATGCAGAGCAGGACATTGGTAACATCTCTAAGACCCAATCTAAGGCAACATCTAATGGATCAAGTTCCCAAGGAACTTGTTCAGGGGATGGAATCCCCAGGTGCCAAGAAACCATGGGGGGCACAGATGCTCAAATTAGGTTTGAGGTTGTGTCTAACACACCCAATGATTCACCTCTCAGGATAGGTAACATAATCCGAAATGATGAGGGTAGAATGAAACTACAGGAATTGATGGAACTTTGTACCAACCTTCAAAAGGAGGTTCTTGATCTAAAGAAGACCTCTTCTTCTCAATAACAGGAGACTACACATTTGAAGAAGAGGGTTAAGCAGTTAGAAAAGGGGAAAAGGTCAAGACTTCACAAGTTTAGAAGATTATACAAGATTGGTTCTACATCCCGGGTGAAGTCCTCAGATGAAGCACAAGGTTTAGGGGAGGATGCCTCCAAACAGGGGAGGAATAATGAGAACATGGGTGCAGGGGAGGATACTCTGATGATGGAAACAGGGGAGGATGAGGAGTTAGAGCATGAAAGTGTTGAGTTTGTGGTTGAACATGTTGATGAAGGCATGACTGAGAAAGAAAATGTTGTAGAAGAGAAAGTTGAGTTGGTTAAAACTGCTTAGGTGATTGTTGATGCTGCTAAGATTAGTACTGCTAGTGGTGAAGTTAGTACTGCTGGTGAGAATATTAGTGCTGTTAGGCTTGAAGTTAATACTGCTGCAACAACAAAAATAACTGAAGATGAACTCACTTTAGCTCAAGCTTTAGCTGATCTAAAGAAGACAAAAACACTAGTCAAAGAAAGCTCAAGACCCAATGAAAAAGGTGTAACCATCAAATAGCCAAGTATTACAACAACAACAAAACCAATAACTTTAGCACAACCAAAGGGAAAAGGCAAAGGAATTATGATAGAAGAACATGTGGAAAAACCTCTATCAAGGAAAGAACAGCTTAAGCATGATGAAAAGTTAGCAAGAAAAGTTCAAGCTGAACTTGATGCTGAGGATGAAAGAATCAGAAAAGAAAGAGCTCAGAAAGATGAAGAAGCCAAGATTACACTTATTTAAGAATGGGATGATGTACAGGCTCAGTCTGATGCTGACTTTGAATTGGCTAAAAAACTGATACAAGAAGAGCAAGCACAATTAACTATTCATGAGAAGGCAAAGCTACTGGCTGAATCCTTTGAACAAAGAAGAAAGTTCTATGCAGCAAAAAGAGCAGAACCAAAGATAAACAAACCACCTACCAAAGCTCAACAAAGAAGTATAATGTGTGCTTACTTAAAGAAAATGGATCAATGGAAGCCTAATCAATTGAAGCATATGAGTTTTGAAAGGATCCAAGGATTGTTTGACAAAGCAAGAAGGAAAGTAAACACATTTGTTCCTATGGACACAGAGCAGGTAGAAAGTAGTGCTAAAAGAGCAGGTGAAAAGTTAGAACAAGAGATGGCCAAGAAACAAAAGTTAGATGAAGAGCAGACAGTGGATGATAGTGGGGACAAATATACAAATAAAGCTAAAAGTTATATGGTAGTTGTTTCTGATGAAGAAGAAGTACCTATAGATGTTGTAGCTTTGGCTACTAAGCCCCCAGGGATTGTTGGTTGGAGAATATACACTGAGAGCAAAGGGAAAGTAATTTATGAGACTCACAGAGCTGATGGAAGTATTCAGGTATTCTTAAGATTTGTTCAAGTTCTTAAAAGTTTTGACAAAGAAGATTTGGAGACTCTGTGGAATCTTGTCAAAGAAAAGTATGGACCAACAAGACCACTGAAGCAACAAGCATCTGATCGTGATTATGTGTTGTGGGGAGACTTGAAGACACTATTTGAACCTAATGTAGAGGATGATATTTGGAAGAGACCATACTATAACCAAAAGGTGATAGGCTGGAGGTTATATGACTCCTGTGGAGTTCATTGTCTACAGATGGAAGCTATGCAAGTCTACATGCTGGTTGAGAAGAAATACCACTCACAAAGTCTACACTTAATCAGATGTTGCAACATAAGCTAGAAGTTGAATATGACAGTCAAATGTCATTGAAGCTTATTTGGTTTATTATTCAATTGAAGAATGAACAATAAGATATTTGGAAGTATCCTCCTAGTGATGGTGAAGCTTTGATTGAAGAAACTTGATTATTTTAGGAGAAAATATCAAGTTTAAGGGAGGATTGTTGGGAATTAAAGCTTCTTGAGTTGCTACTGCTCTTATGGAAGATACTGCTGCTCTAAGGAACTAAGACTGCTCAAGTACTTAAATGAAAAATGCTCTAAGTGTTTAATGCTGCTAATGAAAAAGTTAAGACTGCTGGTGTAAGTTAAGACTGCTCTTAGAAGATTACAACTGCTGCTGAACTTCTAGGAAAATACACTAAGTAGTTAGTGCTGCTAGTACAAACTTAGTACTGCTAGTACTAAGTTACAACTGCTGAAGATTTAATGCTGCCAGAGTAAAGATTAAGACTGATAGTTATTTATTACTACTGCTTATGTGATAGGGTCGGTTTCTTATGTATAGTATGTTTAGATAAATATAGAAAAGATTTATCTTGTAAAGAAAGTTATTGTAAGCCCACTAGGACTCCTTAGTCTATAAAAGGAGGTCCTAGGGCATTGAGATAGATACGTAATTTTGATAGAGTTGATTAGCTTCAAGGTTGTAAACCCTAATACTTTTAAGTATTCTTATTAGTAATCATATTGAAGCTTTGTTTGTTATTAATCTATTCTTGTGTTTACTGTTACATTGAAAGTTCTTCTTAAGATTAACGTTCTGATTCCGCATAAACTTTAATACATTCAAGTCAGTTTCTATACTAGTTGTGTTAGATTTATCTAGCATAGCTAAACCTTTACAAGTATGGGAATTCGATCAAGTGTTCAAATGGGATCAACAAAAGTCACCAATTTATCTTTCTTTTTAATTAGTTTAATTTCAAGTTATAATTAGTTTTGGGTTAGTTGACTAGCAACTAATTCCGCCCACTCTTTCAAAACCCGAGATTTTTACTGCTTTCATAAAAAATATAAAATTACAAAAGAATCATCCCTCACCTCTTGACCTATCTCGTCATTCATCTTGGCCTAACGACACTATTCCCCTAGAGAACGAACTTTCATCCGAGTCTTACCGATACTACACTACAGCGATTAGGTACACTGCCTAGAGGATTGTAAAACTTCTTTTCGAGGTCTTGCAAATCTCGCATCAGAGTATCATTTTAACAACTTAAAAAAAGTTCTGACATTAACACTCCCATATATTAATAAACATCTCGCGTTAAATGTGTATGACCCCATGGTCTCATATAATTAATGGCAGTATTAATTATTATGTTATATCTTGAACATATATCAACAGTGACATGATGCCTAATGCTGAGGCTGTAAATATATATTATTACAAAAATCATAAAACATAGTCAAATAATTTCTAATGCTGAGGATATAATTCTTCAATTAATTTAATCAAATCCATAAAGTTAACAAAGCTTTAATTGCATTATTAATGTACAAAGCCCATGAAAAAAAGATGAACATTATAAATAGCCAGCATTCTCTTCCAAAACAAAACAGAAAAGAAATTTATATCAGGCAGATCTATATACATTTTTTTTCCTTGATTAATAAAATCACTTATTTTTTATTTTGAAAGATGGCTCGAACCTATGCAGGTCGTAAGAAAATCGAAACAAAAAAGATAGAAAACAAGAGAAGTTTACAAGTCACCTTTGCCAAACGGCGTCCAGGTATCATTAAGAAGGCAGACAATCTTTCTACCCTTTGTGAAGTGCAAAGTGCAGTTATTATCTTTTCTCCAAATGTAAAAAAATTTGAATACTCATTTGTGGATCCTTCACTTGATGATATGTAGCCAGATACTAACCCCTCAAGTGATGGATCCCCAAATGAGTATACAGTTTTTCCATTTGGAGAAAAGATAATAACTGCACTTTGCACCCCACAAAGCGTAGAAAGCTCGTTTTCCTTCTTAGTGACACTTGGACGTCGTTTGGAAAAGGTGGTGTTCAAACATCTCTTATTATCTATCTTTTTTATTTCAATTTTCTTACGACATGCTTAGGTTCGCGTCATCTTTCAAAATAAGATATAAGAGGTTTATTCTAATCAAGGTAATAAATGTATATAGATCTGTCTGATATAATTTTTTTTCTCGTTCGTTTAGGGAGAGAATAATGAATATTTATTATGTTCATCCTCTTTTAGAATATACTTGTACATTAATAATGCGATTAAAGGTTGATCAACTTTATCGATTTGAATCAATTAAATGAAGATTTATAGCCTCAACATTAGACATTATTCGATTGTGTTTTGTGATTTTTGTAATAATATGTTTTTACAGCCTCAACATAAGGCATCATGTGACCGTGTTTTGCGAGTGTGTGTAATGCACTCATCTTAATTTTCCTATTGCAACCATTTCCTTTTGTATGCACTCATCTTTTAATCTTCCTATTAAATTCAAAATCTTCGTTAATCTTCCTATTGTAGCCCTATAACGACCTATTGTAGCCCTATAACGAGAGGATTTGATGTGGCAAGAGTTAATCACCTTTGGCCTGTTATCTTTTTAAATTTTCTTGTTTTCCACATTTTTTGGGTCCGTTTTGCAAATAAACAAAGACTCTGTTTTTTTAATAACCGATCCTACTGATTCACCCTCCCCATATAATATATCTATTGCTTAATTTCTTCATTATCATTTAACACTTTATTTGCACAAACCCTAATTTCACATATCAGTTTCTTTACACAATGGACACATTTTATGATCATTCATTTTATGTGTGTTTTGCTATTTCGGGTATGTAATCATTATTTATTAATTGATAACTGTCTAATTTGTAGAATTTCTTTAATAGAGTTTTATATAAACCCTAATTTTACTTTCGTGAATTCTGTAACAGAATGATGCCTGGTACCGATGGGGTTTCTTTAGATGTAGACAATGACGGTTGTTTCTTCCATTTACCTTTAAGGTATGATAATGGTGTGATCCTTTGTATGACTGTTGCAAGGATTCCTTATGAAGAGCTCGCTGAATTTTTAGAACTAAAATGTGGAACCTATTTTCAAAGTTTTTGTTGGGACAACATTAATTAGGTCTCCTCATGTTTTAATGATGACAAATAAACCTTCGAAGCACATAAAATCACAAACGTTAACCAAAAACCAAATGACCCAACAACTGGCCTGGCGCGCTACTGGTGCTCCAAAGCGCCAACCCATTGTATGGTTCAGGACGGTTTTTGAAAGTCGGCTTTCCCCTTACCCGACAAATGTGGATCTTTCAATACATGTATGAATATGGTATGTGTTTCATTAGGAACGCTCGAAACGGGTTTTAGAATTAGAGGGATACAAATTCATAACCTCTCATTTTTGGCAAAACGCCAACTCAAGTATTTTGATAAACGCCTCTAGCTAAGGCTTTTTTAAACCTAGGAAACTCATATATTTCAAGTAACAACAAGTGAAAGTATTCGTATGACCGTAATCCATGCTTACATCTTCTCCAATCACGTAACGGGTTTACTCCCTTATTGGTCAAACAAAGTCAAAGGTCCCTTTGTGTAAATGCATCGTTTCCCGTAATGGGATATGCTTTACAATGTTTCAAAGCACTTATATTGTTTGCATCAAGATGATTATTGATTATGTCGAGTTGTGGAAATTCACGAATTATGAGATTATGAATACTCGACGTTAAGTTACTTGGGATTATAAGTAACCTTTGGTTTTCTCATCCAACACACAACCCATAATAATCATTGTCAATTCTTTTCTTTCTTAATGACAATATGATTAAGCCTTACTCAATCCTTTGATTAACTTCTACACCAAACAAATCGTCCAACCATCTCAAAATCCTCCCAAATCTTATCTCTAACATTCTCTAAATATTCCTTGTACTTGCATGTACTTTTTGTCCCCTACATTCCCACACAAAATCTTCCAAACATTCTCTTCGCTACATTCCAATCTAACCACTTAGATTTCAGCACCTCATCATATTCTTCATCCTAGCATTCATTTCATAAACAAATAAACCTTCTCCACAAACTACCTCCCTTCATTCCTTCTCCAACATTTAAATTTCAAAATTTGAATCCAAGCTAAAGGCTCCCAATCACTTCACCATCCCATCCTTCTAACTCACTCTCTATTACACTCTCATCCTCACTTTCAAATTCAAATTACACACACTCCTCTCACAATCCTCTCCTTCCATCACACACTTGCCAACTCACTCTCCTCACATTTCAAATTTGAATCTCACCATAGGATCCCTATCACATCCATATCACATCCATTCCAAATTATCTCAACCTTATCTCTTATCTTCTCTCACATCTCAAATTCAAATTTGAAATCCAAACCTAAGGCTTCTTTCCATCAAATCAAGCCTACTCACTCCAATTCATCTCAACCCTTCATCTCACCCTTTCTCTCCAAGCATAGCATATTCCTTATTCTCTTGGCATATTCTCCTCTCTTAACCTTGCCAACCATTGTAACCTAACCTTGGTTTCTTGCTTAACTAACCTCACTCGCTCATTTCCCTCTCACGCAACATTTTAATTTCAAATTCAAATCTTCCCTCTCTCACTCATCTCAACGTACACACTTCCTTTCCAAGCAAAGGAATATTCCATGGCATATTCTTTCTCTCTTATCTGTGCCATGTGAGGAATACCCAAACTACTCCTATCCAACTATCCCTTGTATCTTTCTCTCTTTGAGAGTTGGTTTTCACTTAAATACTTCACAAAATGATTTTTCATCAAATGGCTATTTGAGTTGGATGATCTTGAGGATAAATAATGTTATGGTCAAAGTGT
>CP139504.1:318912176-318967074 GCA_021014915.2 Artemisia tridentata subsp. tridentata | reverse complement strand
TTTGTTTGGAAAATGATTTGATTGAATGATATATGTATGCCCCTCATGAGATTTCTGTTCAATGTGATGCATCATATTATGAAGGATAATTTCATGAAACCACTGTCATTCTCTAACATATATATTGTGTCCATTGTATATTGTTGTTGGTATTTACAATGATCAGGTGAACCATGTCTCGAACCATGTCTCAAGCATCTGTTACCCGAAAACAAATCATTCCAGAAGGGGATGAACGAAAGATCGGCCACTCCAACTCAAGAGTAGACTTCAAGAAGTTACGCTATCATGAAACCTGCCAGATCATTGTGGAAATCCTTGACAGACATTTCTTCAGACCCACTTTGACAAACACAGCAAGTGTACCTGAAATATATCTCAACCAGTTCTGGCATTCTCTAATAATTAGTGAAGACGAAGAGAGAATGACCATCACTTTGGATAATACAGAGATCACGTTCAAGGTTGAAACTCTAAGGAATGTGTTGCAACTTCCAAAAGAAGTAACAGGAAAACTGACAAAGTTTCACGATGACCCAACATTTGAAGATATGGCTAAAACACTTCAGCTTCTAGGATATGATGAAAAAGAACCACTCACGTCACTCTACAAAGTCGAAAAAAGTACTTTCCACAACCATGGCAAACCATGTACTCAATCATCATTCATTGTATAACTGGAAAAACCATTGGACTGGAACATCCTCGACAAGAGCACCTTCAATTCTTCTGTGGTGTTATCAACCTAAAACATCTATACTTTGCCAAATACATCTGGAAGGACATGATCTTTCTAAGCTACAAATTTCATCAAAATAAAGATTACAAAATACCTTTTCCCCGATTCGCCAAACTCCAGATCTCACGTTTCATGCAAATACATTCTGAACTCAATCGATCCGTTAATGAGAAAATGCACACTGAAGACAAAGACTACATTCTTACCAGAATCAGAACACAGCAGTCTCACACAGAAAAGCAAGGTGCCAGAATTCCGCAAAACTTGTTATCTGAAGAACTGATGGATACTGAGGCATATAAGAAGTATGACGAAGCTGTGAAAGCCAAAAAGGTGGGAATTGTACCCAAAGGAGCAAAATCACCAAAAGAAAAGAGTAAATCAATCCCAGCTCGAGCCACTGTTTCTCGTTCAAAGAAAACCACTACAGTTGAGAAAAGAAAAGTGGTTCCCAAAGCCTCATCAGCAATGCAACTTCATGATGAATCAAGTGAGGAGGAGGAAGATGAATATGAAGACCTCGGAAAAGGCAAGAATAAGAAAAATATTTAGAAGTTCAAAACTAAATTGTCAAAATCAGACAAGGGATTGAAACCAGGCAAAGGAAAGCAGATCAAGTTTTCAGATACACAATATTCACCAATTGAACCACCATTGACTGAAAAAGAAGAAAGAGAACAGATGAAGCAAGCCTCAAAAGAAAGCTTATTGAAACATAAAGAAGATGGTAAAAGACGTGAGAAAATAAGAAGAGGTGAAGGAACAACATCAATTCCTGAGGAAGAACAGGAGGAGTCTGAACCTGCTAAGTCTGAAACACTTGGTGAATCAGAGAGTGGATCAGGAAAGTCTGATAATGAATCTGGATCTGGGTCTGAGGAATCTAAAAGTAATGAAGATAAAGATGATGATGAAGAAGGAGAAGGAGAAAGTGAAAGTGATGAAGATGAAAGTAAAAATGAAAGGAATAATGAGAATGATGAAGAAAAAGATAAGTCAGATGACAAACAGGATGACAAATCACCATCACCACAACCGTCATCTGTTGGTCAATCCACAAGTGAATATAGTAAACTCAAGGAGAAGGTTACCACACTTCAAGAGCATGTTTCAGAAAAATTCAAAGCAGAAAAACAAGAGCACACAGAGATAATACGACAGATCAAAAATGTAGAAAAGAAGGTGGATAACCAAATTTCCTGGTTTAACAACTTCGACTTGGAAAAGACAGCTGAAGAATATTTGAAAACTCATGTCCCGCAGACAGTCAGTTCTCAAGTTACTCAAGAGGTCACTCAATATCTTCATGACAATCTTCAAGGAATTCTCAACACATTTGTCCAAAGAAATCTGGAAAAAACGGTGGCCAAAATAATGCAGACAACACCAATCACTATACGAACCATGCCACCTAAACCATCCAGATCTGACCTCAAAGGGTTATTACTAGAAGAAATCATGGATGATCCAAAAGAACAAGAACTTCAAGAAGTACTACTCAAATCCATGAAAGAGGATGACAAGGAAGTCAATCTTCCAAAAGAAGGGTGCAAGTCCGACAAACCAATCAAGCGCCATCGGGAAGAACCAGAGGATCAAGGTAAGAAAAGGAGGAGACATTCTTCTTCAACTGGCCGTGATTCCACGGTATATTCTTCCGGCACAACTAAACAATCAAGTCAAATGGTATTTGTTCCTCTTGAAGGCGGCGCATTCGAGGAACCTGAATCTTGTGATGATGTAAGTTCTGATCATGAAATTCCAATTGCTCCAACAAAAGTTCAAAAAGTCCGTGCTCCATCTGCTACTGAAAAAGCCGTACCACTACCTGAATGGGTCAATCCATCAGCTCCAAAATTCGAT
Organism: Artemisia tridentata subsp. tridentata; assembly: GCA_021014915.2. Taxonomy (NCBI): domain Eukaryota; kingdom Viridiplantae; phylum Streptophyta; class Magnoliopsida; order Asterales; family Asteraceae; genus Artemisia; species Artemisia tridentata. Next base: position 318,964,472 of record CP139504.1, on the reverse strand, counting down.
TGGTTTGAGAAGATGGTTGATGCATATCCTGAAGATGACAATGATGAACCTGTTGAAGGATCGATTGTGGACTTTAAAAAATGGTTGAAGAAGGCAATTAAAGTCCAAAAGTTGGGGTTACCTGACATCGTCCGAGTTCGCAAGAGTGGATTCACAGAGTTCAAGACAGTTACAACAGCAGAGCTGGAGTTTGAATACAACATTGAACAAGTTGCAAGAGCTCTGGGAGAAAACATCAACTGGGAAGATGCACAAGCTTCCAATCCTAAAGAACAATTACATCTCCGTGATTACACCCATCCCTTTCCACTCATTGGTCATCCAAACAATCCCAAGTTACCCAAAGCATACTTCTTCAACAACGATTTAGACTATCTCATCTATGGAAACACGAATCCTGAGAAACAATATGCGACGTCAATTACCAAATATCCAGCAGCCTCATATGCCATAGAAGACTTCGAATAACAAGTTGGCAATCTATGGATCGGAAAAGTTCAAGAATACAATGAAGATGCGGCTCTTGGGGTCTACCATTGGCCAAATCTGCGAAGGTTGTTCTACAAGTTTATGATCACCAAAAGAACAACTGATACTGATGTTTGGAGCAAGTATAGGATTCTGTCAATCACCAGTGTAGAAACCGAATCAATGTTTGGGTACAACTTTCTGAAGAAGATTACTGTGAGAAGATCGGATGATCAATAGTACACCTTCAGTGAAGCTGACTATCCCTCTCTGAACCTCAATGATATCGAAGATATGTTTCTACTGAAAGTTCAGGGGAAACTTGAACATCTCTCTGGACGCCTTCAGTATGATATCATCAACTCGATCCTCATCTACATCCGCAGCATAGTAATCAGAAAGCGGGTTGAGGATGTCCATCTTGGGGTAGAAAGCTATCAAACACAGTTGAATCTCGTCAAGCCAGATTTCAAACCTCCAGGATATGCTGACAAGCAGCCGTACACGTTTGGGGATAGACCGTTTGGGGTGTATTATACAAGGGACATATCGACACCAAGATTCATGGGTTTTGAAGAACTCCGCAAGTTCAGTGACGAAACTCTTCTAACGGTCAAAACTGAACTTGAGGATATTTGGGAAAAACGGAGCAAGGGGTTGTTCACAGGATGGTCACGAGTCATAAAATGGAGCAAGAATGATGCTAAGCAAGCGGTGAAGTTCGTGAAAAGGATTGACAATAAGATCAAGTTCCGGATGCAGATGCGACGACTGGAAAGTTATGTTGGAGGACGTGCACGAATCCCTAACATCCTCACATTTCGCCATCTTGAGTAATAACTATTGGTACCATTTCATTGTTTCATCATTTTTCATAATTTCATCATTTTTCATCACCAACTATGGTTTGTGTACACATAACAGTGCACAACCCGTACCAGTAAAGAAAGGACCCTGAGGTATGCATCAGTGCCTCAATCCTGATCAAAGGAGCGAAAGCTTCTTTCTTATGAGTAGAATGAAACCTGAATGTTTACTAAGTTTTTCAAAACATTCTGCTCATAAGGACAAGTATTCCCTCGCCAAGTGGGAGTATTTGAAAAATAATCCTTGTTCTGAAAAACAAAAGTTCTTAAAATTCTTCCCTAAAGCTCAAAAACAACATATTTTAATCATAAAGTTTTTTCAAAAACATCATGAGTATGCTATTTTTGAGGGGGAGAATAACTGATGATTAAAATATGGTAAAGGAAAGATGGAATCTCATAAGTGCTCGACTCAGAATTGACCCTCGAATTGACGGTAGGAAAAAGTCAGTAGTCAAAAGGACATGTCCCGGACGGGTAATAATTTCAAGCCAGTTCATCTGGTGATGTAAACGTGTCTCGCAACGGACGTGTCTGAGTAGAATGTACCGATTTCGAGCGATTTTCCTTGAATGTGATCTGGACGGGTAATAATTTCAAGCCAGTTCATCTGGTGATGTAAGCGTGTCTCGCGATGATCATGTTCATTGAAAATCAATCAATTCAAAAGTGCCAACTCTTCCCGGCATGTGCAAATTCACTTTAACTATATATGAGCACATGTTAAGGGGGAGTCTTTCAAAAAAACGTAAAACTCTCATGGTGTCAATAAATTTTTTTTACAATCATCGACACTTTGATAGATTTTCAATGGTTTGGTTTATGGCATCATTAGGATAGTCATGAAGTTATAAGGTGACTAAGGTTTAGGAAAAACCGTCCTATGATCCGCCAAAGCCGGAGGGATCTACCCAAGGACAATTCCCATAGTTTAGAACTAGAAAGTCCTAGGTATGATACAAAAAATGAGAAATGAAATGAAAGGAGAAAGAAAGGGTTGAAGAATTAAAAAGAAAGGCAAAGAAAAGGGTGAAAAGAAATAGCCCTCCATTTTTCCAACCTTAGGGCAGACACCGGGTTCAATACATAATCTACTGGTTGACTAAGCATCACCGGTATTGAAGACAAAAGAGGTCATGGACCCAGTGATGCACTGCACTAAACCTTCTAAGCCACTCAGGTGTCTCTCAAAAGACACTTGTTTCATTTCACACGGAGAACCCTTCATCATCTATCGACCTCTCACTACGAGATGTGTTGATATTGAAAAGGAGGCACTCAGCTCCACGCCTCCAACGACCAAGCAAATGTGCACTAATCGAGTCTAGAGCCATGAGATTCATCAAAGATCTCTTAGGAACACTTAGTATTACACTGTTGTTCTACATCATGGGCAGCAGTTGTAAATTAGGAAGTATCCAATGCAGATCTTAGCAATCTGCCGAGAACGTTCTTGAGAGAACTCACAATTGTGATTCTCAGTGATAGAATGGAAATCCTGCCAGGGTCAACATCAAACAGCCCTGACAGCAGGTCACTTCGGTAACTCCTTGTGGGTTACGCTTAGTGTTTGTTCCAAAAATGGTCTACAGTCGTGGGGTGATCTCCAGCGGCTCACTGAATCATGGGTGCACTTCGGTGTGTCCGTGTTAGCCCTTTCGGGTGTATCCGGTTCAGAACGGCCTGGGCAAGGATTAGAGAAAGTCTTCACACTATGCTGTTGACGGTCTCAAAGTCTGAGCCTGTAAGTGCCGGTTGGTTCGTGTTGCTGCTGCTGCTGCGGAGGAGCTTGAAGACCTGGGGTTCAACCACCATCAAGACTCCATCATGCTCATATCCTGAAGATAAGTTCTCATAAAGACTCAAAAATATCAAAAGTTCAGAATATGTTAAAGAAAAGTCAAAGTTCAAGCACTACAACCTTTCACAAGTTAAAGTTTGAAGAAGTGAGAACAAGTTGAAGAACCAAAGTCAAAAGACATATGAGCATGGTGGAGAAGGCGTAAAGACACCAGAAGCAGAGACCATTGGATAATGGCAGATCAGTACCATATCATATCACATCACAATCAAGAACAAAGAACAAAGATTCAGAAGACGACAAAGCCAAAAGAAGCAAAGACGACGTCAAGCAACCTTGATGACCAATACTTAGGGGGAGATTGTTGGGAACACGTTTTGTATTAATTCAAGTATTGATCATATTGTAATAGGTTGCTTTGGCCTTTAGGTTTGTTATTAGGCCTAGCCCGCATAGAAGGCCCATGGGCTGTGTCGTTTATTTATTTAAGTATGTTTATGTAAGATAATTAGGGCTACAAGCCCATGCTCATGTAAAACTATAAATACCCCCTCCCACTTTAGGGAGAGGGTTGGTTGATAGTATGCTAAACATTTCCATATTATTGTGTGATCAATCTTCCACTCTCTTTCTCTCTCTAACTTTCTCTCTCTAGATCTAGGGTTAATTAGTTGTTAATCTAGGTAGCTGATGTGTTTTTTTTAGGTCTATAAAAATCAACCAAGTTTTAAATTTATTTATTGCCGAACTAACCTATTGACTCTAAACACTCACGAGCAGTGTACCCGATCAATGTGTATAGTTTCTAGGTAAGCAAGGGTCGTTCACTAGGAGCGAAGCTAAGATGATCTAAAGGTATTCTAATTACTAAACTAACTATTCTAACCTAGAAAGCAAGTAAATATTTTTGGGGTTTTAGCCTGGGAGGCTATCACGATTTTGTGTGTTTAATTAAACTAAATACGAGAAAATAAATATTAAAAGCAAATTAAAGATAGATGAAGATAGATAGGAAGAACGGGTTAGCCACGTCTAATCCATTTTATAGTTATACATGCTTATGTCTACTTGTTTTAATTCATTCAATTGTTTTGTCGCCAATCCGATTATTAATCCTGTCACGATTAAATAACCTACCATCGTGGTGGGAAAGAGGACATGATCATAGTGACTCGTCTAGCATCAATACTAACTTATTGCTTTAAACCATCTAACCTAGTTCGGTATTACACGCTACTAGTCCTATTAGGTTGTAGACACGTTCCGTTTATGCCAAACAATGATTCCTAATAGAGATTCGGGTTAACACGCATATAACTCAACCTAAGCAACCACAATTACAGGTAGTTAAGTCACATCAATTAAAGTTATAAGGATCATAACCTAGTTAAATAGACTTCTACTAGTTATAAGCAATAAACGAGTTTTTATCGACAAGCACCCAATCCAATAACAAAGCAAACACATCAACAAAATCATAAAAACTAATAAAACTTCATAAACATGGCTAACACCTAAGGGTATTAGCCCATAATCTCTGTAACAAAATACAAAAATATAATCAAGACGAATAGAGTATTAAACATAAAGAATATGATATGCTAACCGAATGATTAAGTAGTATAACAATGATAAGAGATGTTCTTCAAGTATAATTGGGTCTTCAAGGGTGATCTTCTGGTGTTTTGAGAGGCTTTGATCGTCTGGGAATGGCCCTAAGGGTTCCCAAAGATCCCCTAATTCGTTAATGAGTTCGGTATTTATAGATTCTGAAATCTGGGTCGATACGGCGCATCTAGAGAGTTAGATGCGCCGCATCTATAAGTAAACGTAGCCTCCAAGTCTGAAACTGACCCGATATGGCGCATCTATAAATCTGAATGGATGTCCCATCTCGGCATCATTAAGGGCACATCATAAATCTGATATGGACCCGATATGGCGCATCTAAATATATATATATATATATATATATATATATTTTTTTTTTTTTTTTTTTTTTTTTTTTTTTGGGTGTCACAGAAAATCGATGCGCCGTATCCAACAGACAATGGATACGCCGTATTAGCTTTCTGTAACAGATTTTTCAAATTATATAAGACTAAAAAAAAATCACACAAACTAAAAAAAAATTTCGCAGAACGTCAATGCGCCGTATTCACAGACAAGAATATGCCGTATTGAAATCAGACAGATGCGCCGTATTCACAGACAAGAATACGCCGTATTGCCTTTCTGAGACAGAAACACAGAATGACAAAAACACACAGAAACTAACGAAAACAAATAAAAACTAAAATACCAATAAATCAAATTAAACAATCACTCCCCGGCAGCGGCGCCAAAAACTTGATGGGTTTTTTTTAGGTTTATAAAAATCAACCAAGTTTTAAATTTATTTATTTCCGAACTAACCTATTGACTCTAAACACTCACGAGCAGTGTACCCGATCAATGTAGATAGTTTCTAGGTAAGCAAGGGTCGTTCACTAGGAGCGAAGCTAAGATGATCTAAAGGTATTCTAATTACTAAACTAACTATTCTAACCTAGAAAGCAAGTAAATATTTTTGGGGTTTTAGCCTGAGAGGCTATCACGATTTTGTGTGTTTAATTAAACTAAATACGAGAAAATAAATATTAAAAGCAAATTAAAGATAGATGAAGATAGATAGGAAGAACGGGTTAGCCACGTCTAATCCATTTTATAGTTATACATGCTTATGTCTACTTGTTTTAATTCATTCAATTGTTTTGTCGCCAATCCAAATATTAATCATGTCACGATTAAATAACCTACCATCGTGGTGGGAAAGAGGACATGATCATAGTGACTCGTCTAGCATCAATACTAACTTATTGCTTTAAACCATCTAACCTAGTTCGGTATTACACGCTACTAGTCCTATTAGGTTGTAGACACGTTCCGTTTATGCCAAACAATGATTCCTAATAGAGATTCGGGTTAACACGCATATAACTCAACCTAAGCAACCACAATTACAGGTAGTTAAGTCACATCAAATAAAGTTATAAGGATCATAACCTAGTTAAATAGACTTCTACTAGTTATAAGCAATAAACGAGTTTTTATCGACAAGCACCCAAGCTAATAACAAAGCAAACACATCGACAAAATCATAAAAACTAATAAAACTTCATAAACATGGCTAACACCTAAGGGTATTAGCCCATAATCTCTGTAACAAAATACAAAAATATAATCAAGACGAATAGAGTATTAAACATAAAGAATATGATATGCTAACCGAATGATTAAGTAGTATAACAATGATAAGAGATGTTCTTCAAGTATAATTGGGTCTTCAAGGGTGATCTTCTGGTGTTTTGAGAGGCTTTGATCGTCTGGGAATGGCCCTAAGGGTTCCCAAAGATCCCCTAATTCGTTAATGAGTTCGGTATTTATAGATTCTGAAATCTGGGTCGATACGGCGCATCTAGAGAGTTAGATGCGCCGCATCTATAAGTAAACGTAGCCTCCAAGTCTGAAACTGACCCGATATGGCGCATCTATAAATATGATATGGAGCATCTCCCAATACGGCACATCTAAAGACCAGATGCGCCGCATCTCCTTCAGATACAGGTAGATCTCCTTTTTCTCTTTCTGTGTCCGCTTTAATCAACTAAAACGGAGTCCAGATGAAGATTTTATGGCCAAAATACGAAAGCATCTTCAAGTGTCGACTTGTAATCTTGACTTTTTCATTAAGCTTCTAATCTCCACTTGATTTCTTGGTAAGGGTTGTGTATGGCCGATACGGCGCATCGGATTGGTCCGATGCGGCGTATCTGGAATAGAACAAGTTGGTTCTTCTTCGTTGACCAAAGTTTCATATGCGACGCATGATAAAATCAGATGCGGCGCATGCTTCAAAGTCAGGCAATGGTCTTTAATCTCTTCAATTCAGCAGACTTTTCCAACTTGATTCATTTTTCTCCAATTTCCGTCCGAAATCATTAACCTTCACCTAATGCTTGTTTATAACTGAGAATTACAAAAGTAAACGATTAAGTATCAATTCTCATACAAAGTGATATAAAACAAGTCAATAACATAGGATAAATGATGCTAATAATATGTCGTTATTTGATGTCATCAAATATCCCCCCACTTGAACTTTACTTGTCCTCAAGTAAACCTTAGATTATAACTTATGAAAATGTATCCTAAAGAATATTAGGATTTATTTTTATATTTAGGCATGTATTCGTTTTTTGTCATAATTGCACAACCAAACACTTAACGAATTAGAAGTAAAATAAAATATTTTGATAAAAGCAAATCTAATCGTTTAACTGTCCAGTCGTGACGAATATCCTATCATAAGCTTGGAAAGTATACGCATCTCCCCCACTAAAGCCAAGGAATAACAAGTCTAAAGCGGTAAAAAGGGTTTGATGGTTAAGGGTTAATTATTCTTCTTAATCTCTATCGATATCACATTCCAGAAAAGGCGACAAAATCAGAAATACATGATCGAATCCACGAACACGATACTTGCAATTGCTCAAATCCTTAACTCGAATGGGCTAAAGATAGGACCAAGTAATCTTCACCAATAATATTATATCAAAAAGGGCGACAAAATCATAAATACATAACCGAATCCACGACTACGATACTTAAGATTGCTCAAATCCCTAATCTCAATAAATCAAAGGTTTGGATAAAGAATAATATAGGGTATGGATAATATTTGGGATACAAATTGGTGTAAAATGAAAAATAAACAAAACAGATAAATTAAAATCCTAAGTGTGGTAAATTACTTTCCCAACCATCCCATGAATAAGACTCATATCATTGAATAACTCACGCTTTAACACTTGAAACACACGCTTTAGGTAGACACGAATTATACTCAACAAGATCTCAATCAAAGAATAAACCTTAGTTGGCGTTCCCATAACGGCCAACTCCCATTCAATCCATAAATATAGTACAACAACAATAATGATAACTTTACATAACTTTACAATGTTGGTAAAAACAAACTTCCAACTTCTTCTTTCTTTTTCTTTTCTCATTTTTTTGATTTTTTTTTTTTTTTTTTTTTTTCATTTTTTTTTTTTTTATTCAAATACTCTACTGATGTGTAAATTTTCACCACATCACTATTAACGAATAACTCTGGATAATTTTTCATACTTTTCATGACTTCAGAAATAACAGTAATGTGAAAGTAGTAAACACACGAAAATAACAAGACTCAAATTATACAATATCTAACTTTACTCCATTGCTTGTGCAATTTCTGACCTAACCATAGATAATGAATTACGCACGCTGAACAAGGTATATGTAAGGAAACACACTTTGCTAAAGCAATTAACCACGGATTTTAATCTACAGGTAGGCTAAGGTTAAGGGTGTAACGAAACATTATAACAAAGGTTGTAAGAAAAGAAGGAATGCTCTGAGGGTTTTTCTAGGGTATCTTACTCTAAAGTGAGAGTAAACAAAGGGTTTATCGGGGGTTACTAACCAGTGTAATTAGTTATACACATACATATATAGGCTTTTTGGGTGTAATCCTAGAAATTTACCAAGTTAGACAGTCACTCCAATTATATCAATAATACTCATTATGGTGGTCTCGAATAGTATACAAGCCAAGTTCTAAAGTTTACAAGTCACCGACACACTCATAGATTTGTGAATTTTGATAAGTTCACAATTTTTGAAAATAAAATTATGTGTTCAGCTATGCAACTTAGATTAAACAAAAACATGCTAAAAAAATTAAATTTTGATAATTAAGCATAGATTAAAGCATATTTTTGAAAATTTAGGACAAGTAACGTTCTAATTCTCCATCCCCCCACTTAAGTTAAACAACGTCCTGTTTGTTTGTATTTAAAATTAAAAACAAGAGATAGAAAGAATTAGAACGGAGAACTCCCCTGAGATTTGCTCGGTATGATCTTCCAATGTAAACGTGCGAGCGTATATAATGCGGGAGTCCATCAACCTCTTCAATTGTCCAGACCTATAAAAATATAGAGACCACAGAAAAAGAATCTCGAGAGCATCTCGTTAATCATTTGTTAGGAAAATAAAAATACGGGAAATTACAGGCCAGAGTGTCGATGCGCCGTATCCATGGAATATTGGATACGCCACATCAACTTCCTGTAACTAATACGCCGCATCCACTAAAAGTGCATGCGCCGTATTGACCAACTGACAGAAATATGAAAATAAAAATAAACTAAAAACAAAATAAAAGACAAGCATGGGTTGCCTCCCAAGAAGCGCTTGTTTTTGTTAGAGTCACGAGCTTGACTCCACCCTTATTTACTAGGCAATAGGGTGTTTTTCCCCCCACTTGCGGTCAAGTGCGGGTGATAGTAGCAATAAGCACCATAACGGTGTAAATTTGCTACTAGAGATGGATAGAATATGTAAAGATAATACCTTGGCAATATGTGTAATTCGTTCATTACCTTACCCGGTTTGGTTGTTAAATTGGATGACATGAACATTACATGTGAGAGAGTAGTATATTGAGGATCAATGAATCTCCCTTCTTCTTCGTTTGTTCTATTGGTAGTAAGGCGTCCCTTGACTTCCATAAAATATGAGAAAGGGTCTTTGGCGAGTAAAAGTTTGGGTTCCTCTATATCCTTCATAGGATTGAAATCATCCTCTTCAATCATGGTCGTGTCCATCATCTCATCCTTGAATTCTTTTTCTATTTCAACCAAAAATGGGTTGATAACAGGTGCTTTATATTCATCATTAGTTGGTGTAGTAAATTCCACCTCATCATTCTTTCGTTTTGCAACCTGTTTAGGAAAACTAGCAAGATTATTAGTAACGGGATTAATAATATTAAATAAATTAGTACCACTTTTTGTTGTAAGTGACTCCAATTCATCTTGTGAGTCTCCATCTTCAATTAGTGGTCTTGCAATTTCATCTTTATCCCGAATAGCCGCCTCAAATAAGTCATCCCACATTTCATCAATATCCTTTGTGGGGTCATAATCTGGCTCATTTGTTCCACGCATGAATATTTCATTTTGTTGTGGCAATTGCGGTATGGCATCGTACACAATACAATCAAAACTTTCAATATTAGAATACTCATTATCTTCATCCGATGGAATATCATCATGGTGTTTTTGATATGATGAGAATATATTTTCCAACTCGGGTGAAAAATCACAAGTAATAGCACCATACACCATTGTTCCACATTCATCTTCATTTTCATCATAAGCACTTTCGGATGATTAAGCTTCTTTGTAAACAATTGCCGGATTTTCATTCAAATCAAACACTTGTGACTCTTCTTCATCTTGGGCAACTTCCGGAGAAATAACATCATCAATAACTATTGCCGGAAACCTAATTGCACCAAAATCGTATGATTCTTCTTCATCATCATCATTGGATAAAGTCCAAGTGTGTCGAAATGGCAATTTGTTTCTTTCTTTCCCAGATTTTTCCTGCTTTGATAATAAGTACTCTTCCATCGTGGGTTCTTTATCATTGATGACTTGTTTACCATATCTTGCTCTTTCCCAATCGTAAACCTTTTTATTGCACAAGGATCTTTCTTTGTTAAGCCTAAGATATTCTTCCATAGTTATGTCCGGATTGTCCATCATCATTATTACCTGAAAGATAAACAACCAAGAACAGCAGTACCCGAAACAAAAATAAAAACTAAACTAATAAAAATTTAATAAACACAAATATATATATATATATATATATATATATATATATATATATATATATATATATATATATTTTTTTTTTTTTTTTTTTTTTTGGGTCACAGAAAATCGATGCGCCGTATCCAACAGACAATGGATACGCCGTATTAGCTTTCTGTAACAGATTTTTCAAATTATATAATACTAAAAAAAAAATCACACAAACTAAAAAAAATTGTCGCAGAACGTCAATGCGCCGTATTCACAGACAAGAATATGCCGTATTGAAATCAGACAGATGCGCCGTATTCACAGACAAGAATACGCCATATTGCCTTTCTTAGACAGAAACACAGAATGACAAAAACACACAGAAACTAACGAAAACAAATAAAAACTAAAATACCAATAAATCAAATTAAACAATCACTCCCCGGCAGCGGCGCCAAAAACTTGATGTGTTTTTTTTAGGTCTATAAAAATCAACCAAGTTTTAAATTTACTTATTGCCGAACTAACCTATTGACTCTAAACACTCACGAGCAGTGTACCCGATCAATGTAGATAGTTTCTAGGTAAGCAAGGGTCGTTCACTAGGAGCGAAGCTAAGATGATCTAAAGGTATTCTAATTACTAAACTAACTATTCTAACCTAGAAAGCAAGTAAATATTTTTGGGGTTTTAGCCTGAGAGGCTATCACGATTTTGTGTGTTTAATTAAACTAAATACGAGAAAATAAATATTAAAAGCAAATTAAAGATAGATGAAGATAGATAGGAAGAACGGGTTAGCCACGTCTAATCCATTTTATAGTTATACATGCTTATGTCCACTTGTTTTAATTCATTCAATTGTTTTGTCGCCAATCCGAATATTAATCATGTCACGATTAAATAACCTACCATCGTGGTGGGAAAGAGGACATGATCATAGTGACTCATCTAGCATCAATACTAACTTATTGCTCTAAACCATCTAACCTAGTTCGGTATTACACGCTACTAGTCCTATTAGGTTGTAGACACGTTCCGTTTATGCCAAACAATGATTCCTAATAGAGATTCGGGTTAACACGCATATAACTCAACCTAAGCAACCACAATTACAGGTAGTTAAGTCACATCAAATAAAGTTATAAGGATCATAACCTAGTTAAATAGACTTCTACTAGTTATAAGCAATAAATGAGTTTTTACCGACAAGCACCCAATCTAATAACAAAGCAAACACATCGACAAAATCATAAAAACTGATAAAACTTCATAAACATGGCTAACACCTAAGGGTATTAGCCCATAATCTCTGTAACAAAATACAAAAATATAATCAAGACGAATAGAGTATTAAACATAAAGAATATGATATGCTAACCGAATGATTAAGTAGTATAACAATGATAAGAGATGTTCTTCAAGTATAATTGGGTCTTCAAGGGTGATCTTCTGGTGTTTTGAGAGGCTTTGATCGTCTAGGAATGGCCCTAAGGGTTCCCAAAGATCCCCTAATTCGTTAATGAGTTCGGTATTTATAGCAACTGAAATCTGGGTCGATACGGCGCATCTAGAGAGTTAGATGCGCCGCATCTATAAGTAAACGTAGCCTCCAAGTCTGAAACTGACCCGATATGGCGCATCTATAAATCTGATATGGAGCATCTCCCAATACGGCACATCTAAAGACCAGATGCGCCGCATCTCCTTCAGATACAGGTAGATCTCCTTTTTCTCTTTCTGTGTCCGCTTTAATCAACTAAAACGGAGTCCGGATGAAGATTTTATGGCCAAAATACGAAAGCATCTTCAAGTGTCGACTTGTAATCTTGACTTCTTCATTAAGCTTCTAATCTCCACTTGATTTCTTGGTAAGGATTGTGTATGGCCGATACGGCGCATCGGATTGGTCCGATGCGGCGTATCTGGAATAGAACAAGTTGGTTCTTCTTCGTTGACCAAAGTTTCATATGCGACGCATGATAAAATCAGATGCGGCGCATGCTTCAAAGTCAGGCAATGGTCTTTAATCTCTTCAATTCAGCAGACTTTTCCAACGTGATTCATTTTGCTCCAATTTCCGTCCGAAATCATTAACCTTCACCTAATGCTTGTTTATAACTGAGAATTACAAAAGTAAACGATTAAGTATCAATTCTCATATAAAGTGATATAAAACAAGTCAATAACATAGGATAAATGATGCTAATAATATGTCGTTATTTGATGTCATCAGTAGCTTAATTCATAATTAGTGTAGCTTGTGTGATAATTAAAAGTAACAACAAGTATCTAACAATCAAAGGTAACAGTATTTATAAACAAAAGCAAAAATCTTACAATATTAAGTCAGATGTCAAACGATTTGATGAATAACAGATGAATGATCAGTGGTGAGCAATGATTACCGTAGCTGTTTTCTTCCTTGATTAGAGAAAGGTTGCACGTCTCGAGGTGTAGTAGACAAAAGGAGTTAATAGATTTTGTAGGTCCAAGCCCAACTATATCAATGCAACAATATTTCTTCACTTATGTTATATCTTTTATATAATTATGTATGTATATATTTTTTTTAAATGTCCACTATTGTAGCATGTGGGTTTTTATTATCATTATATTTGATATTTAAAATATCATCCAATATTATAGGAGTTCAAATTGCATTTGATTTGTGATATGTGTCGTTTTACACATATCTTTTCGTCCAATTTTCGAGTCAAAACAACCAAAAACACTTTAAAACGATCAAATAATGTTAAAAATATCTTTGAGATGTGTTTTTGTGTATTCCATATGCAAAATGATTGAAAACGATTGAAAAACAAACAAAATTTGCATAAATGGCAAGTCTAGTCCCTCAAGTTTAAAAAATAAAATAATAAAAAAATAAATTTTGGTCCCTGGATTAGTTTTGAAGATATGGCAGTAATGGTCCCCGAACTTTGCATGATTTACTCCTTTGGTCCTTGGTTTAAACTTAAATTTACTCTAAACACAACCGGATCCCTTACCAGCCCACCCATTATCCCTTTAACCCCTAAGCCCACAACACCTTAAATTAAACCCACCGGCCCACATCCAAACTATACCCGACCCACCCAACACCTCTAATAGATAAAACTCGGTCAAATTCCCCATTCCCAGTCAAACCCCCAATTCACAAGTCAAAATCCCTAATCTTGTCTTCTTCCCTATCCCGCCAAGAACACACAAACAGCCAACACCATCACTATCACCACTATTCCCCAAAACTTTCATCCTTTTACCTCCCTCTCTTCTCCCCAACACTGAAACCCTTCCCCTTATACCTCCCCAGCCTCCATGTCATCAATCCGTGTATTATTTTGAGCGCCAAAAGATAAATTGAGGGCTGGGATCACTTATCTTTCATCCAACGATTGGAATCGAGTCCAAGAAGCACAAGTAACTTTTGCTGAAGATTCCTCTCACAAGAGAAACACAACAAGAGGGACCGGAGTATTTTTTTTTTTTTTCTTAGTAGTATAAATAGAGTAGGAGGTTATTGTAGTAAGGAGGATTAATTTTAGCTTTAAAATTAGGTATGTTCTTATTTTTCATTAAGCAGTAGGTTAATTTCATCTAGTAGTGTAATGTAATTTGTGATTTTCGATTCGGTTGTAATTGTACTCTTTATTTTAATATAAGTCAAGTTTATTGTTTAGCTTATTCACTGCTTCAAATCTGTGGTTATTTAGTTAAGTTTATTTTTTTTTGTTACTGCTTCGATTCTGCTATTTTAATTCTTGTGGTGATGTTGTAATTTAATGTTTGTTGAATGTTGTGGTTAGTGACTTTTGTGGTTTTTAAGTAGAAGTATTCTTCTTGTTGATGCGTATTTTGTAAGGTTTATGGTTTAATAGTGTTAGTTCTTGTTCTTGTTCGTGTTTCAGTAAGCGAAAAAGAAAAAAAATAGTTTAAGTGTTGCTTTAGTTTGAGATTAGATTTGGATCGATTCTTGTTTATTGCCTGAGTATGCTATAGTAAGGTTTGTGTTTGTGTTTTTTTTTTAGTTTATTGTTTGTGTTTGAGTATTATTTAGTATGGTTTGATTAATGTTTGTATGTTGAATCTGTGTTTAGATCTAGTACTAGTATGTTTTGTTTGAGTTATTTTTTTATGCTTTGTTTAATGTTGCTTTGAGTCTTTGCAAAAGATAATCAAAGAGAAAAAAAAATATATAGATTGTTAAAATTGTCAGTCCTGGGGTTCGAACCCAGGACAATTAGAACACAAACCAGAGCAACCCACCACTGCACTCTTAATCTCTTTAGTTAAACTTTGCATCATTTTATTTAAAATCCCTTTTACTTTTTTAATTTTTTTCTTTTTAGCTTATTGTGAGCTACTGCTTATTTTCAGCTTATCTAAAAAAGCAATTTCACTTTTTATATTTTTCATAGCTCAAGTTTAGTATTAAGTATTTTAGAAAAAAATTTCAGATTTTTAAAATTAGTTTTAGTATTTTTAGAAATTTAAAATAGTTTAAATAGTTTTTAATTTATAAAAAATTATTAAAAAGTCAAAAAAAAAATATATTTTTCTTTTTTCCAAAATTTTCTTTTTATATTTAGAACGTAGAAAAATTAATTAGGTACCGTAGGATTTAAATTTCGTAGATTTCATGTTTTAGTTTATAACGTTTACGTTTCTAATTACGTTAATTGTTTTTAGTTGTATTTTATTTCCTAGCATATTTATTGTTTTACGTAGTTGTAATCCAAATCCAAAATCTCTCAAATTTTTATATCTCAAACACGATTCACAAACCCGATTGCACAAATTCCATTCAACTCTCATCGGGGATAACGACCCGGGTTACACATACCTCACTTGTGTTTCCTAGGAAAAATAATGACTTGATTTTAACCGATCAAATTTTGGCGCCGCTGCCGGGGAGGGCTGTAGCGAATATTTAAAATCTTGTTTGTCAAATCGTGTTTTATAAACTTTCTTCGTGAAGGTTTATAGTATATTTGTGTATATTTTCTTAAAAAAAAAAAAAAAAAAAAAAAAAAAAAAAAAAAAAAAAAAAAAAAAAAAACCTCCTTGTTTAATAATAACAACAATTACCGTCGAGAATCAAGACAGAGTACTACCTAACTGGGGGTACGGACATAATAAGTTCCCAAACTAAAGATTAAAACTTGCCTTCGTATCCTTGTGAGTGGTGTACCTTTTTCAAAGAAGCCATTCATCTTGTGATTATTGGTTTAAGTTCACTGTCGTGTTGCCTCGATCTTGTTTTAATTGTTGTCATATTAACATACAAATAAAAAAAAAAAAAAAAAAAAAAAAAAAAAAAAAAAAAAAAAAAAAAAAAAAAAAAAAAAAAAAAAAAAAAAAAAAAAAAAAAAAAAAAAAAAAAAAAAAACAAAACAACACTTTGTCTAAGGTATTTTACAAAAACAAAAGAAAATAAAATAAACATCCTCACTTCTTTGAAGTGTTGTAAACCATTCCGAATTTCCAACAAAACGAATCGTGAGTTAATTGTTTTTCGGATTATCTTGAAATTACAACCTATACAAGTGGTTTAAGGATGGTTTGACATTAAATTGACAAACCGAAAGAGGCGGGTTTTTAAGGAGCATTTATTGCCCACCTTTGCTTCTCCGCCACTCTGCGAGTAATTTTGTGAGAAACGAGTTTCGATTAACGAATCGATCACAAAAATATATATTGTGTAATTATCCTTAAAATACAAAAAAGATTTTCATTTTCAAAAATTTGTTTTTAAACTTTTGTTGTTTTATTGGTGCATGAGCACCCGTTCTTCCACACCCAATCTTTGTTCACCCGTTTCTAATCCCGAAAGAATTATTCGCCGAAATCGACGTCTTGATTTTCAAGACGTTGAGAATATGGCTGCTGATAATAACGCGGGTAATAATGGGCCAGCTCCCGATCTCCGAACGATGGAGGAGTTGTGCCAACCGACCATGCAAGGACGGGGCGGACCTATTGCTCCCGTCAATATCCAAGCCGCGGATTTTGGACTTAAACATCATATGATCCAACAAGTCCAAACTTCGTGCCAATTTCATGGTTTACCGGGTGAAGATGCAAACAAGCATCTCGATAAATTCATCACGGTAACCCAAAGCATGAAACAACAAGGTGTCACCGATGACGCCCTTCGCTTGTATCTTTTTCCTTATTCATTGACGCATCATGCCACCGCTTGGTTTGATCGTCTTCCCAAGAATTCAATTCATAGTTTCGATGAAATGACTTCAAAATTCTTGGCAAAATATTTCCCACCATCAATGGTGACGAAATTGAGGAATGATATAAGCAACTTTCGCCAGCTTCCCGATGAATCTTTATTCGAAGCTTGGGAACGTTATAAGCTATCTATTGATCGATGTCCTAATCATAATATGTTGCTTGTTACCATAATAGACACATTCTATAATGGTTTAACATTACGACATCGTGAAACGATCAATGCTGCGGCCGGTGGTACTTTTATGAAAAGGCGACCCGAAGAGTGCTATGATTTAATTGAAAATATGACCGCCCACCACAATTATTGGGATTCCTCCGCCGAGAGGAGTGAGTCATCTAAATCTATCACTACGGACTCTTCATCCGAGATAGCTTCACTCACAAAAAGAATGGATGATTTATCCACTGCTGTTTTGAGGCTACATCAAAATAACCTTCAAAACAATAATCAACAAGCAAATGTGGTGAATCAAAGTTGTGTAACATGTGGTGGTCCACACCCATATTTCGAGTGTCCAGCCACCAATGGCAACACTCAAGAGAGCGTTTATGCTGCTTCAGGATCCTACAATTCGGGAGGTAATTCTTACCAACCCCAAGGAGACCGTAATCTTCTAAGCTATCGCTCCAACAATTATCTTGGACCACCTGGTTTCAACCCCCAAAATCCAAATGGGCAAAACCGAAATGCCCAATTTAACCAAAACCAAGGTCGGGTGAACCAAAATTTCCAAAACCAAGGTTTCCAAAATCAAGGTTTTCACAACCAAGGTAATCACCAAGGTTTTCAAGGAAATCAAAACCGTGGTCAAAATTTCAATCAAAATTTGGGAAATGTTCAAAACCGTGGACAAAATTTTAATCAAGACCAAGTTTTAAACCAAAATCAAACGTCCACGGAGGAATTATTGAAACAATTCATGATATCCCAAAATGAAACCAATCGGTTGATGGCCACTCAAATAAATGAAATCAGAAAGTCTTTAAATGATCGACCCTCGGGCTCAGGAACTCTTCCTAGCACCACGATCGCTAACCCGAGGGGCGATGTGAAGGCGATCACAACAAGGAGTGGTGTCCAATATAATGGACCCAAAATTCCAACTACCTCTTCTTCTCTTCCTCCAAAGGTAGTTGAAATTGAGACCGAGGAGACAACGGACAAGGTGCATTCCACAAGCTCACGAAGTACCGCACACGTCCAACCTTCGGTAATCCCAACCCCAATTCCGGAACCCGATGTTCCGAAGACAAATCCAAAGCCTTCAATACCATATCCTTCAAGGCTTAATGATCAAAAGCTTAAAGAGAAAAACAATGCACAAATGGAAAAGTTCTTCCAAATCTTCAATGAGATGCACTTCGACATAAGCTTTGCTGATGCTCTTGTTCTCATGCCAAAGTTTGCAACTACACTCAAAGGGTTGTTAAGCAACAAGGATAAGTTAGTCGATATGGCAAAAACCCCATTAAACGAGCAATGCTCGGCGGTCATCCTCAAGAAGCTTCCCGAAAAGCTTGGAGACCCCGGCAAGTTCTTAATCCCGTGTGATTTATCGGGGATGGTGAAATGCTCCGCCTTGGCCGATCTTGGCGCAAGTATTAACCTCATGCCACTCTCGATATGGAAAAAACTATCTCTTCCAAAGCTTACATCCACGTGCATGACACTCGAGCTAGCGGATCGTACCACTACTTATCCGCTTGGAATAGCCGAGGATGTTGTTGTGAAAGTGGGAAAGTTCCAATTTCCCACAGATTTTGTTGTTGTAGACTTTGATGCCGATCCACGAGTTCCACTCATTTTGGGTAGAGCTTTTCTAAGAACGAGTCGTGCTCTTATTGATGTGTACGCCGAAGAATTAACCATTCGTGTTGAAAATGAAGAGATCACGTTCAACATTAATCAGGGGTCAAATTGCAACGTTACTACTATTGATAAAAAATCTGAAAAAATTGATTCAAAACTTTCAAGATTCACGGTCAAAAGTGTTGCACAAAAACGTTCTGAGCTCAAAGCAATGAACATAGCCCCTGGTTCAAGTGAATGGTTCAAAAGTTGTAATACGGAAATTAAGAGTATTTTTTATTACGATGAACACGAATCTGAGGATACAACGGAAGTGGTAAAAACTGCTAGCTCTAAGAGCACACCACTTGCCCCACCTTCAGAATCGGTTTGTCGTATTGATATTGCCAAAAATCCCACTCTTACTTCCGCATCACTCATTTCCGACTCTTCTCCTCCGTTTGAGGAAAGTGATATTTCTAAGGAAGAGTTCGAGGTCTTCTTGTTTGATGCTCAAATTGTTGAGCCCGATGTTGATCCGGGGGGAGATGGCCCGATTTTAGAAAAAATGATTTTTGATGAACCATTGTTTGCTCTCCCCCCAAAGGATGATGTTGTTGTGGAAAAGCCGTCTTATCCTTCCGAGCTCGAGCTCGAGGATGCTTTTCCCGAATTTGAGAGTTTTGTGTTTAATGATCAAGAGGAGAGAAGTGGCAATCCCACTCCTCATCCGGATTATTCACTCTCGGCTTATGAAGCCTTTCGTTTTGATATCGATCATTTGGAAGAGACGGGAAGTGAAAATACCACTCCCCATTCTTATATGTCTCTTCCCGAGTATGATGTATTTCATTTTGATGAAAATGATCGATATCATGAGGAGTTCTCGATTGAACTCCCTCATGTGATATCTCCTCCTGAATATGATCATTTTTGTTTTGATCTGGAGGATGATTCTAGTGTGGGGGGAGGTGTGTTCAAAGATTTACTTCTTGAAGATTTTATCCCAACCCTCCCTCCCGTTGAAGCCGATGATGCTTCTGATGATGAAGAGTTTTACATGATCATAATAAAAATCTTGCTTCTCTTCATCACATATGGTGTGATTGCTCTTTCCCTTTTCTCCTACGGGAATGAGGACACCATATTTGACCCCGGTATCACCCTTAATAGTTTCTTCTATTGAAATACCGCGGGTTTTATCTCATCGGTGTGGAACTTTCTCATGTTCAAATGTTTATCCAAACAATTTGAATGAAAGTCCGATTGAGATTGGTTTCCACTTGCTTCCCCATGGACAAATGAATTCGGGGTCGAGTCAAGCTAGCGACTCGGTTAACAAAAACAGTAGCACACCATATGGGTTTTCACCCATATTTCTGACTTCTTTCTACTTTCTACCACCCTAGTGTGGGGGAGATGCCCCCCGCTGTTGTACATAAATTTCAAAAAAAAAAAAAAAAAAAAAAAAAAAAAAAAAATTTGCAAACACAAAAATAAAATAAATGGGCCGTAATATTTCCCTTTTACGTTCTCAGTTTCGGCATAACAGCCGGTACTTTGAATATTGAGGACAATATTCATTTCTAGTGTGGGGGGAATTCTCACGAATTTAATCACGTATATATACCATCTAATTCCCCCATTTTTTGGCCAAAATTTTTTTTGGTGTAAGTGTTTTGCACTTACACAACAAATGGTTATCAGTCCACCATGTCTAACACACAAAAGGATTGGCTAATCCAAGAGCAAACGGTTCTTGGTAAAGATATATCAAATCCGTTTACGGCTTACAATTTGCCAAAAATTGTATGGTATTCGACTCACCATATCCTAAAAAGATGAAGAGTTGGCTAGCCCGCAAGGTTATGGCTTGTGGTAAAGGCAGTTGGAAAACCAAAATTGGTCATCAGCTCACCAAAGATAATAAGTGGTTTTATCTAAGAGTTGGCTAGTCCAGAAGCAAACGGCTTCTGGTAAAGACAAACCAAATCCGTTGGCAGCTGGTGATTTGCTCAAAATCATATGGTTATCAGTGTACCATAGTTCTTACTTGAACTGAAACATTTGGCTACTCCAGAGGTGATGGCTTCTGGTAAAGAGATACATCCATCAACTTTTCATAAAAAATTGCTAGGGACTAGCAATTGCTCAGTGTGGGGGATTTGATATGTGTCGTTTTACACATATCTTTTCGTCCAATTTTCGAGTCAAAACAACCAAAAACACTTTAAAACGATCAAATAATGTTAAAAATATCTTTGAGATGTGTTTTTGTGTATTCCATATGCAAAATGATTGAAAACGATTGAAAAACAAACAAAATTTGCATAAATGGCAAGTCTAGTCCCTCAAGTTTAAAAAATAAAATAATAAAAAAATAAATTTTGGTCCCTGGATTAGTTTTGAAGATATGGCAGTAATGGTCCCCGAACTTTGCATGATTTACTCCTTTGGTCCTTGGTTTAAACTTAAATTTACTCTAAACACAACCGGATCCCTTACCAGCCCACCCATTATCCCTTTAACCCCTAAGCCCACAACACCTTAAATTAAACCCACCGGCCCACATCCAAACTATACCCGACCCACCCAACACCTCTAATAGATAAAACTCGGTCAAATTCCCCATTCCCAGTCAAACCCCCAATTCATAAGTCAAAATCCCTAATCTTGTCTTCTTCCCTATCCCGCCAAGAACACATAAACAGCCAACACCATCACTATCACCACTATTCCCCAAAACTTTCATCCTTTTACCTCCCTCTCTTCTCCCCAACACTGAAACCCTTCCCCTTATACCTCCCCAGCCTCCATGTCATCAATCCGTGTATTATTTTGAGCGCCAAAAGATAAATTGAGGGCTGGGATCACTTATCTTTCATCCAACGATTGGAATCGAGTCCAAGAAGCACAAGTAACTTTTGCTGAAGATTCCTCTCACAAGAGAAACACAACAAGAGGGACCGGAGTATTTTTTTTTTTTTTTCTTAGTAGTATAAATAGAGTAGGAGGTTATTGTAGTAAGGAGGATTAATTTTAGCTTTAAAAATTAGGTATGTTCTTATTTTTCATTAAGCAGTAGGTTAATTTCATCTAGTAGTGTAATGTAATTTG
This sequence comes from Artemisia tridentata subsp. tridentata, assembly GCA_021014915.2. Classification (NCBI taxonomy): domain Eukaryota; kingdom Viridiplantae; phylum Streptophyta; class Magnoliopsida; order Asterales; family Asteraceae; genus Artemisia; species Artemisia tridentata. Next base: position 318,942,500 of record CP139504.1, on the reverse strand, counting down.
TGATTTTCGATTCGGTTGTAATTGTTCTCTTTATTTTAATATAAGTCAAGTTTATTGTTTAGCTTATTCACTGCTTCAAATCTGTGGTTATTTAGTTAAGTTTATTTTTTTTTGTTACTGCTTCGATTCTGCTATTTTAATTCTTGTGGTGATGTTGTAATTTAATGTTTGTTGAATGTTGTGGTTAGTGACTTTTGTGGTTTTTAAGTAGAAGTATTCTTCTTGTTGATGCGTATTTTGTAAGGTTTATGGTTTAATAGTGTTAGTTCTTGTTCTTGTTCGTGTTTCAGTAAGCGAAAAAGAAAAAAAATAGTTTAAGTGTTGCTTTAGTTTGAGATTAGATTTGGATCGATTCTTGTTTATTGCCTGAGTATGCTATAGTAAGGTTTGTGTTTGTGTTTTTTTTTAGTTTATTGTTTGTGTTTGAGTATTATTTAGTATGGTTTGATTAATGTTTGTATGTTGAATCTGTGTTTAGATCTAGTACTAGTATGTTTTGTTTGAGTTATTTTTTTATGCTTTGTTTAATGTTGCTTTGAGTCTTTGCAAAAGATAATCAAAGAGAAAAAAAAATATATAGATTGTTAAAATTGTCAGTCCTGGGGTTCGAACCCAGGACAATTAGAACACAAACCAGAGCAACCCACCACTGCACTCTTAATCTCTTTAGTTAAACTTTGCATCATTTTATTTAAAATCCCTTTTACTTTTTTAATTTTTTTCTTTTTAGCTTATTGTGAGCTACTGCTTATTTTCAGCTTATCTAAAAAAGCAATTTCACTTTTTATATTTTTCATAGCTCAAGTTTAGTATTAAGTATTTTAGAAAAAATTTTCAGATTTTTAAAATTAGTTTTAGTATTTTTAGAAATTTAAAATAGTTTAAATAGTTTTTAATTTATAAAAAATTATTAAAAAGTCAAAAAAAAAAATATATTTTTCTTTTTTCCAAAATTTTCTTTTTATATTTAGAACGTAGAAAAATTAATTAGGTACCGTAGGATTTAAATTTCGTAGATTTCATGTTTTAGTTTATAACGTTTACGTTTCTAATTACGTTAATTGTTTTTAGTTGTATTTTATTTCCTAGCATATTTATTGTTTTACGTAGTTGTAATCCAAATCCAAAATCTCTCAAATTTTTATATCTCAAACACGATTCACAAACCCGATTGCACAAATTCCATTCAACTCTCATCGGGGATAACGACCCGGGTTACACATACCTCACTTGTGTTTCCTAGGAAAAATAATGACTTGATTTTAACCGATCAATTTGCATAAAATTAGGAAACTTTAATATTTAAATTAATTATACCATATATATATATGTAAAGATTGATTTAAAAAATAAATGTTTTTTTATGCAAAATCACAGGTCGATCAAAGTAATCTCCACAAAAAAACCAGTATTCATTTTCATCTCCATGAAAGAAAATCAACAAGATAAAGAGAATCATGGAAAACCAAAAGATGGCATGTCGGTACCCGAAGGTATGTTATTTCTTATTCATAATCATCTTTATTTGTTTTATTGTTGATCATTAATAAAAATACATCTCATATAGAACATTTTGACTATTCATTCTAATAGTTTGATATTTTTTTTTTTAAATTTTGTTAATATATCAAGCAAATGCACATATGAATAACAACAAGAGGAAAGCTAAAGCAATTCCAAGTTTGTTATCAAGTCCTCAAAGACATTCACATGTTCCAGTACACGATGCACCTTTAGATGATTTTTCCATTAGAAAGGTTGGAAGGAAGGCTTCAACACCTCGACTCCCGAAAAGTTTGTGACTCTATAACAACTATAAAGCTATTTATATTTATTTTATTTTCATGATAACAACTATAAACCTATTTATATTTATTTTATTTTCAGGTGAGCTTAATGAGTTACTTAATTCTAAAAAAGATGTTGGATGACCATGTGCGAGGCAGGCGTGTAGTCAGATGAATAAAAGTATGTTTCATTTTGTTGTGGTTAATTATATTATGTGTGTATGAAGTTTATATTGATTTTATTTGTATTAGGTAAGGAACTTTCACATGTTACTCTTCATGTCTCATTAACTCAAAATTGCAATCAGTTTCGTTTTTCTTTATAGTACTTCCATCATTCCTCCTCCTATAAATTCCATAACCATTGTCGTCAATTACTGTGGATCAGTTAAATTGTTTTGGAAACTATAAACCTATTTATATTTATTTTATTTTCAGGTGCGCTTAATGAGTTACTTAATTCTAAAAAAGATATTGGAAGACCATCTACGAGGCAGGCGTGTAGTCAAATGAATAAAAGTATGTTTCATTTTGTTGTGGTTAATTATATTATGTGTGTATGTAGTTTATATTGATTTTATTTGTATTAGGTAAGGCACTTTCACATGTTACTCTTCATGTCTCATTAACTCAAAATTGCAATCAGTTTCGTTTTTCTTTATAGTACTTCCATCATTCCTCCTCCTATAAATTCCATAACCATTCTTATCGATTACTGTGGACTCGTTAAATTGTTTTGGAAACTATAAACCTATTTATATTTATTTTATTTTCAGGTGCGCTTAATGAGTTACTTAATTCTAAAAAAGATGTTGGAAGACCATCGACGAGGCAGGCGTGTAGTCAGATAAATAAAAGTATGTTTTATTTTGTTGTGGTTAATTATATTATGTGTGTATGAAGTTTATATTGATTTTATTTGTATTAGGTAAGGCACTTTCACATGTTACTCTTCATGTCTCATTAACTCAAAATTGCAATCAGTTCCATTTTTCTTTATAGTACTTCCATCATTCCTCCTCCTATAAATTCCATAACCATTGTCATCAATTACCGTGGTTTCGTCAAATTGTTTTTGAACTATAAACCTATTTATATTTATTTTATTTTTAGGTTTGCTTAATGACTTACTTAATTCTAAAAAATATGTTGGAAGACCATCTATGAGGCAGGCGTGTAGTCAGATGAATAAAAGTATGTTTCATTTTGTTGTGGTTAATTATATTATGTGTGTATGAAGTTTATAGTGATTTTATTTGTATTAGGTAAGTCACTTTCACATGTTACTCTTCATGTCTCATTAACTCAAATATATTCGAATATATATTCATTTATTTATTTGTTCCATGTTTCGATAACGGATGCGCCTTTAGTGGATCTCTCCATAAAAAATGCCTGAAGAAAGGCTTCAAGATCTCCACTTACAAAAATTTCAGAAAGTTTGCTTCAAACTTAATATCTACAACAATAACTGAATTATTATATTTTTATTTATTTATTTCCCTTTATCAACTAACAATATATTTATGCCCATTTTATTTTCAGGTACACGTAATCAGTTTCTTAATACCAAAAAATCTACTGGAATACCCTGTACAAGAGAAACGCATAATCAAACTACTGAAACAAGCACAAAAGGTATTCCTTAATGTTAACATTTCATCATAAAGTTTTTTATAACAAATTTTAATTTATGCGCATCTATAAAAATTAATGTTATTGTTACTCATAAATAAAATTTTATTTGTTAGGAAAAAGAACTACCATACCTTTACCTCCTGAGTCAATTCAAGCGGCTAGAGTTCTTCGACCTAGGAGTGGTCCATGTAAAGCCGACATTTCAACACGTAATTCACTATGTTAACAAATTTATCAAATTTATATTATGTGTATAGGAAAATTTAAATTTGTGTTTTTTTCATTAGATACACCGCTTAACGATGTTACGCCTGTTGGCTCATTAACTCCAAAGACTACAATACGTAATGTTTTGGTTTCTGGTAGTGGTAATACCGAACCAATGTCAAAAGGTATTTAGCTTTTCATCATAATCGTAATCGCACACCACACAATTCCAAAAAAGGATACGTTCCATATATGGATTAGTTCTACAATGATAAGCTCGTCAAAAAGGGCATTATCGGAAGGATAAAATTATGGTAACCATTTTTATTCCTCATGTCCTGCTCTAACTGATGTCACGATATGGGTCTCTCTTCACCCAAGGTGCTTGGTATTCATTGCTAAGATTCTTACTATTCGATAGTATCTCCCTAGATTTCCTTCATCAATGTTTTCCATGCTATTGTTTGTCAATCACGAGATCCTAAATGTATGAAGGGTTGTAGTATGGTGGTTGATTTTTAAAAATTGCTCAATATGGAGTATTTTGTTTGTAGTCCTTTGAATAAATGAACTTTCAAGTTTGAATAAATGAAATCTTTCTCGGAATATGGTTCAAAATTTAGTATTTATGCAAGATTGGACTGTTTTCAAATATGACTCAAAGTTTTACAGATGGATTTTCAACCTGATGTGAATAAGAGTATTTAGCAAAGTTTGGTGTTATACATTTCTTAACGTTCAATAGTTTTGTTGCAGGTTGATCAAAGGGATTTATTTAGAAAAATACTTTCCTACAAGGTGTATGATTTGTATAAACGCACTTTAAAGAAAATTTTGTCTGTATTGAAAGCATTAAAAAGGATGAAATAGTCAGGTAGGCATGTCTGCATTGATGCTTAGATATCTAATGTTTTGTTTCTGGTGTTGGCTAATGCTTATTGGTTAACATTAGGTAAGACATGCAATTATGAGTATTCAACTTACGTGGTCATTTCTAGAATGGATCATGACTTAGGTTTGTTGTTTTACTTAGTCTAACTAGTATTTCTTAAATGATAGGATTTGGGTGACTGTGCCAAAGATAATGATTTGGATTGCCTCGTAAGGTCTTAAGATTTCCGTTGAAATACTAATCAACTTACTGTGTACTCCTAGTCCTTGTTTGTGGTTTCGAAATCCTTTCGTTGTTTTCTTATGTCATGAAATTCTCCTCGTAGATGGGAAAATCTTTCCTAGAAAGGTCAATGGTAAAATCCAACTTAACTGTTAAGTAAGTGACATGTGGTGTAGGTACTCAAAGAGAGTTTGCCAATAGGGATGTTTATGAAAATTTATTTGTTCACAAAGCTTTACTTCTTGGGATGTTTTGAATGAAGATTGTTATTAGGAATTTTGAAAAGAATATTGTTTCCTTCATGGCATAATCCTTCCTGAATTAGACATAGGTGATCAGGCTATATATAATTGAGGACTAATGATGCGATGCTCGGTTTAGTCAAAATAGCATTACTTTTCTCAAAAGTTTTAGATGGTGTTGAACGTGTAGTTTGGTAAAATGGTAGTTTAAATTTCGTTTTTAACAAGAAAATCGGTTCGTAAAGGAGTAAATAGTTGGTGGAGTGCTAGTAAATCAACTTATGAGATGATGGTAATATAACATGTTTTAAAATCTTGTGAAATAATTCCCTAAGATGGTAGTAAAATAGTTTTGAGTAAAATTATATGAAATGGTTTTATGAAGTGGTAGTAGAATATCTTGCATTAAAATTTAGGTAAGACAGTTCTATAAAGTGGTAGTCAAATAGTTTGCGATACAATCTGCTGAATAGGTTGTAGGATGTGTGGAAGAATCTCACAGAATGGTAATAGTCTATAGTCAAAGATGAAATTTGTCTAACTCCTACTAGGATAGTGGTATGTTGTTGCGAAATGATTGAAAATTGGGCAAGTGGAATAGGAAATGAAATAAACGAAGGTTGTGATTAATGCGGAGGTGATAAAAGATAGAGATTATATTAGATAGAAAAGTTTATGATACAACAAGGTTACAAGAAGGTACTTAAGATAGACTACTTAAAGAAATACAACACAAAAGGGCTCCTCCTATGGTTTATTATTACGGCAGAAGTTCTAGGTTCATAAACATTGTTGTCGTCCTCAACGATGTTGATGTCCTGTCAATCTCCTACTCCAATGATATAGGCTCTCCAACGAGCTTTTCCCCCTTGGTTCTCATTCCCTTGATTTCCTTGTTCTGGACATTCATTCCTGTAGTGTCCTATCTCCCCACAGCCAAAACATGTCACTGGAGGTTTCTGATTTCTGGCAATGATTGGAAACTTGCATTCTCTAGTCGAATGACCAATCTTCTTACAGTTACCACAAGGATTAAGACAATGCCCAGGTCTATGATGACTTTGACACCTGTTGCATTTGGGTAGGGTACCTTGGTAACCTTTCTTTTTAGTTAGGCCTACAGCATAGGCCTTAGCAACTTCTTATCTCTTTGGTGGTTGTTGAGTAACATTGTCATTCTGGTTGTTGTCCAACTTTCTCTTGTTGTTGTTCTATTTTCGTTTGTTGTTATTATTGTTACCTACGGTCTGGGTGTGAGCTATGTGTTCCTTTGCCTCGATCGCCATACGGATAGCTTTAGACATGGTATCGGGTTCTAATAAGATGACCAACATACGAATTTCAGGGGAGAGTCCCCTGATATATCTCTCAAGTTTCTTACTTTCCGGTTCATCCATTGCAGGGCCTAGTCGTGCTAATTCGTAAAAACGATTAGTGTATTTGGAAACATCATCTCCTACCATGGTAAAGTCTAGTATTTCCTGTTCCATTGCTCGTAATTCGATTCTTAAACAATATGTTAAAGTCATCATCCTTTTTAGTTTCTCCCAAGAGATTGAGTAAGCAGCGTCGACTCCTACTATCTGAACATTTTTAGTCCACCATTCCTGGGCATGATCCCGAAAAGTGCAAGCGGCGAACTTAACCTTGTCTTCCTTGCGGCAGTCGCCACATCGAAGTATTGTTTCTACTTCTTCGAACCATTTGAAAAATCCCTTCGTGCCTTCAGTTCCGCTAAAGGAGGGGGGTTTGCAATCCATAAACTCCTCGTGAGTGAGATTTTTGGCAAGGGCTGTAGCTATGCTCTTGGCAATGATTTATTCAACAGTGGCTTGAGTCATGTCTGGAGAGGCTTGCTTCGACATAATTCTTCAAAATCATAAGAGACCATAAGAATTCATAAGTAGTAAGGATCATTACACTCACATATACCAATATATTATGAATACAATGAAATCGCAACGAGAAACAGCCACGAAATATCATAAGTATAATCACAACACACATGAATATGATACATGAAAATTTCGGCCTACGTGGACCGATATCATAGATAGTACAACCATATCCATATAGTAGAGTCAACACTTGGTAAGTTCGTTGTACAACAACCAAGAACCACAAGTTTCTTTGAACTATGCCATACATCCCGTAGCTAGGATAATAGTAAAATCTAGTAAAGATATAAGTCTAGTATAGATGTTTCCTGGTGCTCCTCTGATTGGATCCTGGTTTGCGGCATCTTGGGGTTGGGATGGGTCCTGATGTGGGGTCTGGAGTTGTACATCAATCATATCCAATATAGCATAGATCTCAAACCATTCTTGGGGAATCTGCTGATGTTCCTGTTGAGTCGGTGGTCTTGGCACTATCCACAAAGTGTTATCCAGTTCCTGATATGTGGGAATGGAAAAGGGGAATGAAAATGGTGGTAGTGGGAAGGCAGGGGCAGTCTCCTGAATCTCAAAGGTCTCAGCGTCATATCTGGTAGTCTCTTCTAAGTCTGGTTCAGGTGGTGCTAACATCTCATACGGGTGAGGGTTATCATCTAACAATAGTGAGTGATATGGGAATGTCGAGGTATAGGAGGGTAAGAGTGGTGGTGTAGGTGTATCAGTGGATGAAAAAGCGTCCTCGATGTCCGAGTCTGCTGGAATGATAATAGGGTGGTTGGGTGAAGACATATCGCTGTGAACCAGGTCAATATAAATATATATAAGTATAAGTATAAGTAACTCGTATAGTGTGTGCATGAAACCGCATGTATAGTGAATATGCACTTATGATGAAATGATGTGATGCTGTGATGATGTAGTTATAGTCTAGGGTCCAAGATACAACCTAGTTCGCTATAACCTTTGCTCTGATGCCAATCTGTCACACCCCCAATTACCTGATTTGCAGCGGAATGGAATACCTGGGGCGTGACTACCATAGCATCACAGTTACATTTATATTGAATGACCTAATGTGTCATTTTAAAAGTACATCGTTTGATTTCATAAAACATTCAGAGTTTACAAAAGATAGGTCCCAAAAGATGATTCAAGTTTGCGGAAATAAGTTGTTACAAACCAAACGATTGTTTAAGGTGCATATAAATACAAGTGAGACGCGTCGTCACCGCGACTCTATGTTATGTCCACATGCAGGCCATGATGCGAGTGCCTTAATTACCTGAAAATACATTGCTAAAACGGTCAACAATAATGTTGGTGAGAATCATAGGTTTATGTAAATGGTAAATCTCTACGGTAACCACAAGTATAAGGTGAAATGATAAAAATGCTATATAAAAAATCATACATTGGCTCTTAAGCTCATGACCCCGAAGCTAGACTGATATAAATGCCCCAAACTGAGTGCTTTGCCAGACACTCTGATATGATTCAAATGAAATGCGTTCGTATGACTAGTTTACTAACCCGAATGGAGGTGTCACCCTCAATAGATCTATTCACTCACTCTCGCTTACATCCAAATTAACGGTCCATGATAAATAAAAGGGGACTTTAACAAGGCAATGATGGTAACTTAAGCAATGTAAATGAATTTGATACTTTGGTCCGTATAAAAAAATGATGCAATGTATTCTCCCCCGAGAGTTTAGAAATTATATAATCAATTGAAAAACAGGGCTATGAAAACTCACCTGATGCGATAGCTATGATAACAATAGTGAATATACTGATATGAGGCGCGATTCCTAGCCGCAACCTATTATGAACGATATGATCTAATGTAAGTCATGAATTCATGCTACACATGCAAATACGTATGTTATCGATACCACTCGTGAATTTTGTAAATAACATTTATCGTCGAAAAATACATTTTTGACGTCTTGTTAAGTTATAAAACACTTTTCGTGTATATCCGTTTCAACGATATCCCACGATCGTCGTTTGGTGATTTATTGGTAAATATAGAGTTCTCGTCGCAATTTAATATTTTTTCACAACTTGTAAAAATGACCAAATGGCCTCGCAAAACTAGTCGCGAAATAGTGTACGTTAAGTGTTAGGAAATAAACTCGACGTTTTTGGAAACCTTGTAACAATATCTTAAATTCGTATGATTGTCATTTTGTCCACACGCGTCTCGATCAATAAGAAAAACGGCTCTCAACGTGGTGTCTCGCAAAAACAGTTTTTAGACTTAGAAATATTTTAGTGAAAAGCGGATGGAAATATGTTGTAATCGTCGGGTTTCAAACGCGTGTATCTTGGTCGTTATAAGCTCGTTTTCTACGTTCTTTATATCCATGGCTCGTCTAGATCACGTCCAACGCCTCGTTTACCGGTTGAAATTCGTGTAACAGCACGTAAATTTTCAGAAAAATAGTTTTCGTCGTCAAACTTAAAATTAACGTATCTTTCTCGTCGTAAGCTCGTTTTTGCTCATTCCAGCGGCCACGGTTTCGTTTTTGAAAGTATTTTCTAAAAATTTAATCCAAAATATCCTATGACCTACTGAGTTTTCCAGATCTTGCAAAAATGGACAGAACCTTTTCTACACTTTGTTAAAACCAATTTTTCTAGTTCAAGGCTTGTTCAAATCACTTCCAATCAACACCAAGCTATTCTAAAACCTACCATACACCTTCTTAGGGTGTCATGGATTCCTAATCTTCACAAAAAATGGTGGATCTCATGAGGTTACAAATAAAAATCTCTAGATCCATTTTTTGCGAGAAAATAAACATTAAGTGGTATCTAACATATGTACATTTGCATGACTTGTTACTAGAACATCAAAATATAGTAAATGGAAGTATAAAAAGTAGAGAAATTTATTTAGACACTTACTTGAAGTTTTGATGAGTTTTGGAGCAAAAACACTTAATTATCCTTGAGGTTTTTATTTCAAAACCTTAACTAGGATGCAAATGAGACTAGAAATACTTGATCTTGTAAAATTTGGTGAATTCTTGATTGTTCTTGTGTCTTGGCCGAACCATATGAGAAAGAAATGAGATGAGAGAATTTTGATAAGTTAGCTAGTTTATTTGTTTACTTGTATGTGTAAATGAATTATTGGAAGTATATGTATTTAGCAAGTTTAATTGTAGTCAAAATAATCAACTGAAAATGGACCTAGGGGGGCTTGGGGGGGGGGGGAAACAAGGGTAAAAAATAAAGTATGTGTGCTAATTAAGGCTCTTGTCCCCAAAGTACATGAGTTAGTTTAGTTTAAGATACCGGGTACCGAGTTAACAAGAAATAAATCTTGACGGAACAAAATAAAATATGAAGAAGTTGTAAAAATTGAAAAATCACACTCCTTGCAAGAATCGTGTGTTCAAATAGTCATCGTGTTGAAATTTCGCAAACCGACGTAGTTATAAGCGTTTAACGGTAAATATAGTAAATGATTTAAAAACACCGGGTGAACTAATAATATAATTTTTATATCATTATAATGAGTGTGAAAATATATTATGATCACAGTCGGGAGTATCGGGTATATTATTCGTAGTAATGACTAAGTGGTAACGTTTATTAAATAAAAAAATATACGTTAATGAAAATTACACAAACCCGTGCATGACCTAATATGCAGATGATGTTACTGATGATATGTAGACTACTGATGAGTGTGTAAATACTCATCATTTTTGTCCCATCTGAACTGCAAAAATATTTAAAAACACTCAGAAATGCTTCAAAATACAGAAAATATCCTTGAATTGTGTTTTTATCTGTTTCATGTGCAAAAAGATTAAAAACGGAGAAAAACGAGCATTTTTTGATAGACTCGGCAACAATTGTACATTTGATCAAGTGAAGACGAAAGTCAAAGACAGAGTCAAAGTCGACCCCCAAAATACCAAAAATAACACAAATGGTCCCTGGAAATAGTTTTGATTTTTGGCATTAATGGTCCTTGGATTTTCAGCATTATACAACAATGGTCCCTAAGGTTTAACTAAAATCCAAACCATATCCTAATCCTAAATAACTAAACCCAGCAAACACATAAATCCAACCCAGTCCAACACACAAAAAATAATAAACCCAAGCCCAACACACCAATAACCCAACCCACACCCTTTTTAAATAAACCCAAAACCCAACCCGGTATTTAAATGACTAATACCAGGTTTGACTTCGGTCAAACCTTTCTCCCTCACTCACCCCGCCAAAACCAAAACCATACCACCCTTACCCATGGTTTCTCTGCAACATCACCTCAACCCTCCTCCTCCTTCCCAATACAACTCCCTAACAGTCCAAAGGAAGCATTTAATGCTTCCCCACCACCACTAGGTCTGTAAATCCCACTATCCCAAGTTTCCCGCCAAAATTGGTAAATGGACGAATGAGATTGGTTGAGGCTATTGAATGGTGGGATTTGATCAGAGGGATGAGTCCAAGCTTTTGGGATATCTATTTAAGAAGAAGAAGGCCAGAAGAAATAGTTGTCACCAGTTTTAGACCCTTCGTAGTGTAGTTTATGTTCATTGCTTATTTCTAGTCTTAAATTAAGTTTGGTTTATCATTTCAAGGTTGTTTCAAGTTGGTTGTTCTTAATTACTTCTGTGTTGTACTGATTTCCAAAGTTAATAAAAATCCAAGTTTCCAAGTTTTCTGTTTAATTCGAATCAAGTTAGGTGTTAATCAAAAAGCTTATTTACTGTATGAATAAGCTCATACAAGCTTAATATAGCTTGGTGTGAGCTTATCTAGTTCAATTAGTTCTGTTCCAAGAAAAATGAGAAAAGTCAACAAAAGTCAACAAGGAACCAAATAAGTTGTTCTGAGTGGATAAGCAGTTCTGGATTAAGCTGGAGTGGTGTTTAAGCTTGGTTAGTGACAAACCAAGTTTAGTTCTGATCTAGTTCATCCTGTTTCTTAACCATTCAGTTGTAAGCAATTTTCAGTTTTTAACATTATTCTCTATACTACTGTTCTATAGCTTATTATTAGCTTATTATTGTTATTTAATGCTTATTATTAGTTTTTAATTATATCTCATTAGTTTCATTAGTATTTATCAGCCTTTATTTCATTTTGCTTAAATAACTCATTAAAAGCCATAAAAAGCCAAAATATAGTATAGCTTATTAAATTGCTTATCTCTAATTTAAAAGTTATTGATTATAGTTTTTTATACTTAATAGCATCATTAGAGTTTAAATCATAGCTTAAAATAGCCTGATCACTTGAAAAATCATCACAGTCCCCTCATAAAGGGCTGTTTGGATTTAGCCTGTTTTTAGGTCATTTAGCCTCTGTACTGTTCATTTGCATATTTCATGAATTTTATCTTAGTTAATTAAGCATTTGTAAGTTGTTATTGTATGCCTTTTGCCTGTTTTTGAAGTTTTGAAGGATTCTAGTGTAACAGTGCATTTGTGGGTTCTAGTTTGATCACATAAGCCCTCAGTGAATAAGCTCTGATAAGCTCTTGCTTTTTGAAGCTTTCACACTCATTTTAGCCTAGTTAGTAAGTTGGATAGGCTTGGGTCAGATTGGTTAGGATTTGAACAAGTTATTTCCTAAACTGCTCAGTATATACTGAGCAAATCTAAGCTTTGTAGCTTCTGATCTAGCTTAATTTGTGGCTTATCTAAATAAGATCTTTACCTGTAATTTGGTTTACTAGTAGATCCTAGGTCTAGATTTTAGTCTCTAATCTGGTATTTAGCTCTTGGGCTTATTGAATAGCTTAAATCTGATCTACAAAATAAGCCATTTGCCCTGTTTCTGGCCTGCACAGCTTCTTAAGTTTTACACCACTTGTTCTAGTGCTTAATTGGAGTTCAATTGGTTGTTGTAATTTGGGGCTTTTGGTATTTTAGAGTAGCCAGTAGTACTAGCAAGCTTTTGCCCCCTTAAAGTTTCACTTATCAGCTTATTTTAGAGCTTATTTTGATCTGCAAATAGGGGTTGAAACTGCCCTTTTCTGTCTTAGTTTTTAAACTGCCAAGCTGCTTATTGGCTTTTCTATTGTGCTTATTTGTGCTTAATCTGTTGTTTTATGCTTTAATAAGTTGTTTGAACTATTCCTGAGCTTTTGGGAATTTTTGGATAACTTTAGCTTATTTTTAGCTTATTTGCCAAACTGCTTATTAGCCCATTTGCTTATTAGGGTTTAGTTAACTTTTAATTTTATTTTTTCTAGATTCAGAATAATATTTTAGATGTTCCTGCAAAGTTTCATATTTTTCTAAAGTCATTTAGTAGTTTTAATAATTTAATTAGTTTTTAATAGTTTTTAATTCATAATAAAAAAATATATAAAAGTCAGAAAAATATAAATATTTTTTCTAAAATTTTCTTTTATTGTTTAGGATTTAAGAAAAATAATTTTGTACTTGTAGGATTAATTTTCTAATATTTCAGTTTTTATCCCATTTTAGATTTCCCGTAACGCGTTTTTAGTTTAATTAGTTTGTGCTTTATTTATCTTTGTAAATTTGTTTTTCTAATCCTTATTAAAAATTAAAAAAGACAAAAATCCCACTCATCAGTCACTTTAATCTCGAACCTTAAACGGTTGTCCATTCATTCCTCATTGGGAAACGACCCGGGTAATCACTTACCTGGTATCACACACACAAACGTGAGTTTTTGCAAGTTAGCCTTTTTCCTAAAGGGTTGATTTGTCTTTATTCACGTGTATCCGTCATTGCATAATATTTATATATACGTTTTAGCACGGATCAACTACTCTATTCTATATGATGTGTCCTTACTGATGATGCATGAATACGCAGCTAAACCATAATGGTTACGCGAATTTGAATAACCGTAAACCTAGTTTACGAGATGATGAATGATACCTATAAATAGTGATTTCCCTCCGGGAATGAATAGTGTTTTGTGAATAGTAAATTTTTTGAAAAAATCTCAAAGTCGTAAACTGACTTCAAAAACGATGAATAGTGAAATGATGAATAGTGATTGATGAATAGTAATATGTGAATAGTAGATTGTCGAGGTTTGGAAAATGACCTGAATTTATGATTTGTCACAAACTCATGTTCCAGTTTTTGCATCTCATTGTCTGGACAATACTCTTCTTTTAACAACGCCTTAAATTCATCCCAACTCATCCCTAGCCTGAATTTACGTATTCCACCAAGTCAATGCTTTTCCAATCAATGAACAGGCAGCATACTTCACCTTCTGTTGGCTCGCACACACACTTATGTCAATCACTGACTCCATCTTCTCGACCCATCGAGTATAAGCTATCGCACCTCCATTGCCATCAAAGTCCAACGGTTTGCACGCGGTAAATTCCTTGTAAGTACATCACTTGTTACAGTTGTTATGGTTCCCATCATTGATGTGATCACTTCCAACGTCGTTGTTCGCTTGATCATTCCCACTCACGTTGTTCCCTTGGTTGTTGATATGGTCGCCAACTTGGGTGATGATAGTGGGTAACAGTTCCCGTAGTTTTTGGGCGATAATAGTAGCAACATCAGGAGTCTCGTTGCCGGCATCGTCGCTTCCCGTGCCGCGACCTCCTGCCCTACCTCCTCGTCCACCAATCCTTCCACCCCTCGATAGTGGAACACCTGGGTTAACTCGAGTTGACCTTCTTGGAGGCATGATTCTACAAAGTAGGACATTGATAGACGTTAAATAAGAGATAGGTAGGATAGGTCGGTATACGTGTCGTACTACTACACTCAACTTCCTATCTGACAATCCATGAATTTGATAAGTCCATGTTGCATCATGTTATCGTAAAAACGTTGGCCAAGCATTTTTAAGATAGCATCATGCTGCATTTACTTATCATCATCACTTTGTCTCATACTACACACGTAATCGCACACGTAGTTCCTATAATGCAAACTATATGAGGGTTCTTAGGTTATAGTCTAGGTTAAACCACCTAATTCTCTATAACCTTGGCTCTGGTACCAATCTATCACACCCCAAAAATGGCGCAGCGGAAAGGCATTTACGGGGTATGACCTCATTGTCAAGAACACAAGGCGTCACAATAGAGAAATACTAAATGTAATACATTGATCTGATAATAGTCACAAACTCCCACAACGGGTTAAGTAAAAAATAAAAAACAACATGAGTCTCAAAGTTACACAACATCACTAAGCAATATCCAAATGCAGCTTCACGAGTTATAACCCGGAAGGGTCTTGTCTTAAGTCTTGCTAAGTCAGGTCACTATTCAACCTTCTATGGTACCTTCATTCTTAACACCTGAAAATGGATACTCGAAAACGTCAACATAATGTTGGTGAGCTCGTAGGTTTAAAAGTAAAACCGCTGAGCTGTGATAGCATAGTGTAGGACAAAAGTGAGCATGATAACCAATTATAAGCACAAGTCAAAACAAACTAGTGTCGCGCCAACTGAACCTGCCACGCTGGTTGCACACATAAACATACACTGGTTGCACACATAAACATACAATATGGGGAGCAACCCCGATAGATCTATCATATTGCTTCGGCTCTCAAAAGAGTTAACAGTTGCGCAGTCATGGTCGCACAAAACAAAACATGTCACAGTATATAATAGCATCAACACACATAATGTCCAAAAACATGAAAACAGTATAATCACAGCTTGAAAACAGTTAAAATATCATTTGAGTACCATTTTCCCCCAAGGAAAAACATAATGAAAAAGGGGCTACGAGAACTCACCTTAGCAAAAGCAAATTCCGATGGATAAATTGGCAAACGGTAAATTAAGCCCGATAACTCTAATCGCGACCTAAATAATACGTATGTCTTAGGTTCGAAATCGAGGTCATGCATGCAAGTTCATACTCTACTTTATCACTTGTACATGTTTGTTGTAAAATTTCTCGTCAAAAATGTATTTGCGTCAACGGATCTTTTATTCGGAAAATCACCACTTTTGAAAACGTAACTTGTTTATCCCATGATCAAATTTTAGTCGTCATGTTAATAAGTATTTCAAAAGTCTTTAACGTGCCTAATAAGTATATATAAGGTTCTACCATTTCCGTTTACGTCATTTTAGCCAAAATATACTCCAAAAGGTGCAAAATTCAATCCAAATAATCCTAACAGCTTTCTAACAGCAAAAATAAAAGCTGTCAACGTATATGTCGACGTAAATCTTTATTAGGCCATAACTTTTGCGTCGTAGCTTCTTTTCTTAAGTTTTACCTATCCCCGTGAAGGTATTTAAGTATACTATCGGCTTTTTAAGGTCTCGGCTAGTCTAGATACCATTTACCATCAGTTTTTACCTTTCCAAATTCCTAACAGATTTGACAATTTTCTGAAAATGTAGTTCTCGTCTTCTAAATTGAA
Organism: Artemisia tridentata subsp. tridentata; assembly: GCA_021014915.2. Classification (NCBI taxonomy): domain Eukaryota; kingdom Viridiplantae; phylum Streptophyta; class Magnoliopsida; order Asterales; family Asteraceae; genus Artemisia; species Artemisia tridentata. The sequence goes on along the minus strand of CP139504.1, from coordinate 318,926,237 downwards.
AATAGCGTATCTTTTTCGTTATAAGCCCGTTTTAACTCATTCAAGCGGCTACGTTTTCGTTATTAAGTCTATTTTCTATATTTCTAGCCTAATATTTCCCCTGAGCTACTAATTTTTCTGTATTCACAAAAACGGGACAGAATCATTTTCTAAGTGTGTCAAAACATTTTCCTAGCCTTCTAATTATTATAACCTCTTAACAACCACTCCATATCTAGTCCTAGTTCATCCTTCAACTTCTCAACATAACAATAGTGATTTAACCATAACTTAACAATATTCAAAGGTCCATGTGAATGTTCATCAAAAAAGTTTAAGTCTACAAGTTTACTAACATATATGTATATAAGGTTTATTATTACTTTCTTGTGAAGATTTTTACTAACTAGTTTTCTTGTAGTAAAAACTTGTTTAAAACATAGACTTTTGTTAAAAGATCATGGTGAATGTAAAACTTTATCAACATGTACCAAGTGATAACTAAGTATCGATACTTGACAAGCATTAGGACATGAAAAAAAAATGAAATTTTAGTAGTGTAAGATTTACTTACAAAAGAGATTTTTGATATGAGAGTTGTAAAACACTTGTTTAACCTCAAGACTAATGCTCCAAACCCTTACTAATGTGCCCTAAATATACTTGATCTTAACCAAAAATCAAGATATTTCCTTCTTGCTCCTCTTTGTGTGTCGACTTGGAGTGTATATATGGGAAGTGATATATATATATATATATATATATATATATATATATATATATATATATACTTTGTGTCTTGAACTAGCTACTAATGCATGGTCATATATATATATACTAAAAACTTTTCAAAGTCTCAATAGTGAGTCAAAATCATTATGGTTAGGTAATTAGGGGGGGGGGGGACGATTTGGGGCTAGGAGGGGGACATGTTTGTAGTCAAGCCACCCAAATGTCTCACCCATGTTTTAGGGCTTGTGTTGGTTAATTAATGGTAAGAAATTTTGTCTAGTAATAATTACAAAACAAGAGGCGGGGCACATGTTGTTTTGTTGGAGTAGAAGACTTGTTTTAATACAAGAGTGTATATGCTGTATGTATTGGGTATTAAAACTAGGTATTGGTTGTTGGTTTGGTGGTTAACGAAAGTTGTACGTAATTAAACGTAAGATATAAAAAGAAATTACTTTAGGCGTTAGGAAATATTTTTGGTAATAATTTTTCGAAGTATAAAAATACTTTAGAAACAATCGTTGGGAGAATTGGGTATATCGGGTGTTAAATCTTAGATAACGAATAGCGTTTGTTGAATTGACAACCGTAAATAATTTAAAGGATAGGGAATTGTCTTATGGTTTAAAATTGTGAACTGGAGCAGGAGCATGGTACTGGAGCACTGTGGACAAAATATAGCCTAAGTTCTAGTGTACTTGAAATATATTCTAAAATTCGCGTTGGTTCAAGTAAAAAGTATATGTAAAATGGTCCTCAATTAAATGTCAAGAAAATAAATTCGAGTTTGATGAATAGTATTGTCCTGTAAATTAGCAGGTTGTTATATATAGGTAAATACACTCAATACAATTGGCTAGAGAAAGAACTGCCTAAAGTTGATAGAAGAGAAACACCATGGTTGATTGTTATGACACATACACCATTCTACAATAGTTACATCTATCACTATATGGAAGGTGAATCTTTGAGAGTCCAGTTCTAATTAGCACCGACAAGACTTCTGAAATCGACCCTATAAAAAGGTCCCCGAACCTTCTAATGGGTTCATCTCTACCTCCAAACCAACACAAGGCGGAAATAATACAAAAAAAGTCCCAAAAAGATCATAACTAATAGCAAAGAGAGAAATTAAAAGCAGAAAGAGTCCGCAGTCTTGACACGGAACCAAAGCTAGTTAAAAATGCATAACTTGGAAGCTCAATGTTGGAAGCTCTAAGAGAACGTAGATTTTATACATACTGATGCAGCAAATTAATAACATTGGGATGCAGTTTATTTATACATTGTAATGCAGTGAATTTACATAAGTGTGATTCAATATATTTATATATTGTGATGCAGTGAATTTACATAATTTTGATACAGTAGATTTTGACGATGTGATGCAGAAAATTTATATCATTGTGATGCAGTAGATTATTACACTGTTATGCAGTAAATTTATATCATTGTGATGCAGTAGAATTATGAATTGTGGTGCACTAGTTATCAACATTCTGATGCAGTAGAATTATACATATTGATGCAACAAATTTATAAAACATTATGATGCCGATAATTATACATTGTGATGCAGTGAATTTACATAATTTCGATTCAGTGTATTTATACATTATGATGCAGTGATTTTATAAAATTTTGATTTTTAGTTGATTTTAACATTGTGATGCACTATGATGCACCAGTTGGATACACTGTGATGCATAAGACAGTTGCTGCTACCATCTAAGAAAATCAAGAAAACAATGCAGCCGACAAGAACTGGTCTCAGAACATCTAAGTGTAATTCAACATGATTTCAATAATTTCTTTTAAGAAGTTCTCTGTAACAATAGTATATTATCGAACTACGATACAATAACATCTCAGTGTTTATTAAATATAGTTTATCTTTCTTCTCATTTTAAATCATTTACTTCATTATGTTATTTTGTTTAGTGTATTGTGATGCAGTAGAATATACATAGTGATGCAGTAACTCATACATTGTGATGCGGTAGATTATACCTTGTTATGCATTATAATAACATAATGATATTGTGATGCAGTTAAGTATTACTGTTATGCAGTAGAATAATATTGTGATGCAGTAGAATAACATAGTGATAATACTTTGATACAGTAAATTAACATAGTGATGTAGTAACACAGTTGTAATATCTATGTGTAGCATTTTTTTGTTTAGTGTATTGTGATGCAGTATAACATATATAGTGATGCAGTAGATCATACATTATGATGGGAGTATAATAACACAGTAATGCACTAAAGTATTATTGTGATGCAGCAGTATGATACATCACTGTGATGCATACATAGTGATGTAGTAATACTATCTAAGTATAGCATTTTTTTGTATAGTGCATTGTGATGCACTATAATATACATAGTGATGCAGTAGATTATACATTGTGATAAAGTAAATTATACATTGTGATACAGTAAATTATACATTGTGATTGTAGTATAATAACACAGTAATGAACTAAAGTATTATTGTGATGTAGCAGTATGATACATCATTGTGATGCAGTAGATTTTAACAATTTCAAGCAGTAAACTTATAACACAATGATGCAGTATATCTACACATTGTGATACAGTGAATTTACATCATTGTGATGCAGTAGATTTTAACACTTCATGCAGTAAACTTATAACACAATGATTCAGTATATCTACACATTGTGATGCAGTGAATTTATATCATTGTGATACAGTAGATTATAACACTTTGATGCATTCAACTTATAACACAGTGATGCAGTAGATTTACACATTGTAATACATTAAATCAAAAGTAATAAATATAAAACAAACACTATCATCATTAAGTAGTACAATACTTGGTATTAAAAATTTGGTAATCCAAAGTATTACAACTAAAAATTTAAAATATCCAATAGTATTTAAACTGAAGTTGTTCATTAATCCAAACTACTTAATCTTTTTCAACAAATCTTGAGGCACTTTGACATTATGATTTTTAGAACTCTTTGGTTGATTCTTCACGTATGCTTCTGCCGCTTTCAAGATTTTTTCCTTTTTTCATTAATAACGATAAGAATAATATTTGCTAAGTACTTGGCACGCATTAACTTTAGTTGTACTTGTTGACCAATGCCTTCTTTCTTCAATTCTTCCAATAAAAAGCCACGACCCACGTATGTTTTCATGTGCCTCATCACAAATACGCCACAGTCGGTACTGTTGTAGTTGTCCTCCAATGCATATTTAGGACTTTAGGTATGGTCATTAAAAACTCAATGTCTTTTGGGTGGTTTACTCTTCCCAGATAGTCAACAAATGAGTTGACCTGTCAAAATTATAAAATATTCTTTCATTAATAATGTTTGCACTAGATTTGACACTATGATGCAGTAAAAACTCATTGATGCACTAATTATAACACTATGATGCAGTAAAAAAACTAGTTTATTTACTTCAGTTAGACTTACCAAAACATTTTCATAACCACCATATCTTATAGTTAAATCATCAAGATCATCATCTATGTTGTCGATGATGTCTATTTCGACATTCTTCATGTAAGTTCTTCTTTCTCCCATTGTTTCAAAAATTTTGTACTCCATGCTTTAAATGTTGGCATTTTTCTTTCCATGATGGTTGTTTCGGAAATTGTTAAATTGAAATCTTAAAAAAAAATATTAGCAAAAAATAAAGTTTTGATGCAGTAAAGAAGTAATGGTGATTTACTAAAAGTTTGAAACAAACATAAATTGTGATACCGTAGAAATTTAACTATGATGCAGTATAGTATAACAATTGATGTAGTTAGAAATAAGGAGTGATGCAGTAAAAAATAAAGTTTGGTGCAGTAACAATTAAAGAGTGATGTAGTAGAAGAAAAATAGTTATGCAGTAACAAATAATCAGAATTTTACAACTACTGCATCAAATTATCAAAATACCAGATGTTGTAACAAATTATCACACCACTGCATCAAATATTCAAACACATACACAAAAACTTTTCAACACTTAAAAGTTAAAACACTACGCGCCTAACATAATCTAGACTTATATGCCATATACAATACTCTACTGCATCAGTGAATCACACCATCTACATCAAACATTCAATCACATACACAAACACTTTTTGACATTTAATACACTATGCGCAACCAAAAGAATTGTATTATAAACCTATAAACAACAAAAAATGTATTCTAGCATCTCGTCTCATCTTACGGGTGATAACAGATCATTGGATTCAGATCTTCAAGGAGTGAGATGAACTTAAAAACAGATGAAACTGAAATTATAATACAAAATTTTCTTGTAACTAAACAAAATATCAAAGATATATTACCATAATTCCCAATTCTCTTTTTACTATTTCTCTTAAAGCGAACTAAGGTTTTATTAACAACTAAACAAACAAATTGTTAATGAGATATATGTATGTTTCAAAAATCGTATCAAAAAGAAAATACTGACAAAGATACTACTAACCTATCATTCTCTCTTAAAAACCAACATGAAATCATGAAGATACCGATATATTCTTGAACATTATATGTATAGACACATCATTTTCATCTGCCGACGATACGTGCTCCATTTGCTCACAATTTACATCTTCTTGTACAGCTTTTGAATTTTGTGCATCACCAATTGTAGCCTTTACATCAGGCTTTTCATCTACTGGCTTCTCCTATAATTTTTGCACAACTTTTGGGTTTTGTTCATCACTGATAAGCTTTACATTAGCCCATTCTTTTGCTGGTTTACTTGTATTTTTCATGGAAATTACTAGATTAGTTTATGGTTTGCAAGCTAAATATTAGTATATCTTGATTCGAGTCTGCTAAAGATTAGTTTATGTTGGCTATTGTTGCTGCCCATGTTGTTCTTGCTCATGTTGTTGGGTTTGCACCCGCTGCTACCCTGTTGCCCGAGCTCACACCTACCATGCAGCCAATGGTTACTACTCCTTTATATAGATTGTTTCACCAGGGCTCCCACTTGATCTGGTAGGATCAAAAATGCCCAGCAATACCCCTTTGGGACCCTGACTAGTATAAATGGATATCAAGAGTGCTTTTTTATATGGTACTATTGAAGAAGAGGTGTATGTCTCACAACCTCCAGGGTTCATTGATTCTGACCATCCAGAAAAGTGTACAAGGTAGTTAAGGCTCTGTATGGCCTTCATCTGGCACCAAGAGCTTGGTCTGAAACACTAGTTTCCTACTTAATTGAAAATGGATTTCAAAGAGGAAAGATTGATCAAACATTATTCATCAAGAAGCACAAGAATGATCTTTTACTAGTGCAGGTGTATGTGGATGATATCATCTTTGGATCTACAAGGAAGGAAATGTGTTTGGAGTTTGAGAAGCTTATGCATCATAAGTTTCAAATGAGTTTCATGGGGGAACTTACATTCTTTTTGGGTCTGCAAGTTAAGCAATCTAGTGAAGGCATATTTATTAGTCAAGATAAATATGTTGCAGAGATACTTGGAAAATTTCAATTTGCTGATTCAAAAGTGGTAAGCACACCAATGGACTCTGAGAAGCTACTTCTTAAAGATTTAGATGGAGACAATGTAGATGTACACACTTATAGATCTATGATAGGTTCTTTGATGTATCTCACATCATCAAGACCTGACATCATGTTCTCTATTTGTGCTTGTGCAAGATTTCAAGTAACTCCAAAGGTTTCTCATTTAACAGCAGTCAAGAGGATTTTTAGATATCTCAAGGGTCAACCTAGGTTGGGTCTATGGTATTCTATGGAATCACCTTTTGACTTGGTAGCATTTTCGGATAGTGATTATACTGGTGCTAGCTTGGACAGAAAGTCAACAACTGGAGGATGTCAATTCCTTGGGTGTAGACTTATCTCATGGCAGTGTAAGAAGCAAACAATTGTGGCTACTTCAACAACTGAAGCTGAATATGTAGCTGCTGCAAGTTGCTGTGGTCAAGTCCTATGGCTTCAAAACCAACTTCTTGACTATGGGTACAATTTCATGAACACTGTCATTCATATTGATAATAGTAGTACAATTTGCATAATTAAAAATCCAGTGCAACATTCTAAAACAAAACACATTGAAATTAGACATCATTTTATTAGAGACTGTAATGAGAAAAAGTTGATTCAAGTTCTTAAAATTGATTCTGATCACAACTTTGTAGATCTTCTTACAAAAGCTTTTGATGTTGGAAGGTTTCAGTACTTGGTAGCAAGTATTGGAATGCTTAATCCTAAATGATTTAAAACTATGTGTTTTTGTATATAAATTTTTGATTGTACTGCTAACTTTATAAGTTACTACTGTTAGTGAAAAGTTTGTGCTGCTAGTACAAATTTTTGTTTGTTAAGTTCATATTTGTTAGTCATACTATGATACTGCTATAAGACATATGCTTTGCATTTTGTTTCTTGGTTTTGGACTAACATTTTCAGGTATGAACATTGAGCACAAAGGAAGTTTCAAGTGAAATGGTAGCAGCAGAATGATTCTAGTTGCTAACATAATAGGTTTATGATGGACTAAGTTTGGGGATTCTTAACAAAGGTTTACACCTAAGTTAATAAATTTTTTAAAACTTCTTTCTTGAAACCTAGTTATCATGTTTCACATTGACTTGATGGCCTAGTTGGTCAGATAATAACTGACTCAACTCACTTTCTATCATTTTATATTTTCAAGTATAATGAGCAAGTCTAAGGACATCTGATAGAAAGAACAGCTAGCAAAAGTGAATCTAACACTTGTGTTAGAGGCAACAATTGCTATGAGCTGGAAACCCTGTAAAGAAAGCCTTTTGAATAGGTTTATCTTTAAATAGGCAGTTATTTATAACTGAAAATATTAGTTCTCACACAACCAGAGATTACTTTAAACCGAATTCTTGATTAAGTGTCTGTTACACACTTAATCCCTTCAAAATGGTTGAGAGCAGTATGATTTTTCAATAATAAAATCATATTCATACTGCTAAAAGTTTCTTAAAAAGGATTCTCAAGGAGGCTCAGAAAAACCATCAAATGATGGACAATGAGTCGATGTGATATTTCATAAATTCAAGTCATTCTTTAAACCATAATATATTTCATTTCCTCTTGAGTAAAAATTTACTTTTTAATTTTTACCCGATTTAGCAAACTTCGCATTTTTAGCTTTTCTCGAGCCGTGCTTAGGATTTCTATCCCGATCCATGTCTCAAGTGATTCTATATTCCTTCATTTACTCATAGAAACCAAGTAAATATATTTTTCACATTTCCCACTTCGTTTCACAATTTCGTTAATTTTTAGCAACTATTCGCATTTTAAACAATTAAACCTTTACATTTAATTTTACCCTTACATTTTTACACTTAACTAACAATTTAAAAAAACAAAAAAAAACAAAAAAAAAAAAAAAAAAAAAAAAAAAAAAAAGGATAGAACCCTCCTTTTATGACCCCTAGGCCGGCCACCCCATTACCATACACACACTCTTCCCATTTTTCATTTCCAAGAGCAGTCATAGTTCTCTCCATGCAAATCTCACTAAAAACCTAAAAACCATCCATTTCTCTCCCCCATTTACTGCCGAAAATCACACACAAACACACTCACCTCATCTTGATTTTTATCATAAAATCATCTATACAACATCATCTTGAAGATACTCTCAAAGAATGGTGGTTTGAATCACATTTTTGAAGGTTTTGTTGATGTTTTTGGAGGTTTTCTTGAACTATTCTTCCTCCTATAATTTTATAGCTCACAAAATGTTTTTGTGGCTGTAGTCTGAAGCCCCTCACGACCCTATAAAGATCTTCCTTCAAGCTTACAAGAGTTATCCTTGGTGGTGTCATTTGGTTGATCATTGATCTTTGTTCTTGAAAGATTTTGTTTGTTCATCTCTTTTGTAAGAAACTCCTCACATACTCTTCATTTTATTTTACTTTCACTTCTATAAATCTTACATATATTGATGTACTTGAATACTATATAAATTATTATGCTTGGTTAGGCTTGGTACATAGCTTAGAAAACAATAAAAACACAAAAGGACTAGACATGCAACAGTTGTTTCTGATCAGGGGTAAAGACGTAATAAACTGATTTTATCAGTGAACTTTGGACATAAACTAAAAATATTTAGTTGTATATCAATTTCTTGCGGTCGTTTTCACGGGTATTTCATTGAATAACTCATTACGATGATTAAACTAGAAATATTTTAGTGAAACATGTTACATTCTGAGTAACAGATTTGAAACGTATAAAAGTCATTTTTTTTGTGAATAACCCACTGTTACTCAAAACATAAAAGTTGTAGATAACATCTTAAATTAAACTTGGCCACAAACGGGGAATTAATCGGACCTGTAGAACTTAAGATATTGTATTTTTCGTGGGACTATTGTGATATTGGTGATTTCAGAACTGGGTAGAAAAGGGAAAAATAATAAATTCACTACTGTTACGAAATTTCTAAATTAGTGGGCCCCATAGAACTTGTTAGTACAGATGAATACCTTTCCGGGGACATAAAGAACATAATTTTTCGACTTACGGTTTGAGAGATATGAATTTTTAGAAATGGTTAAGTTATAAAAATTCCATCAGATTTTGAGTTAAAAGTTATGAAAAGGTTAATAACTTATGAAATTGGACCCCTAAGTTTCGTTTTGAACCACCTAATATAAAATGGACCTTTAGTCATAAACTGACCCTTTTGACTAAGAATTGACCCCTTTGACTAAATTGAACCCTTAGACTTAGATTGGACCTTTAGCACTTATTTTAGACTTAGGAATAATAAAAATGGACTATAAACTTGAATTTTTGTAAGCAATGTACATGTCATACTTAAAGACCATTTTTATTAGAACTTGTTAAATATATAGAAATTATGTACCAAGCATAATTAAGATCATAATTTATATATATAGCTAAATTGCATCAATGTTTATTTTCAAAAACCTAAGACAAGCGTATATTTATTTAAGTTCATCGTAAAGCTTCGCGGCTATTTTTCCTCACTTGCTTATTGCATACTACTTCCTTTATTCACGGTGAGTTCATAGCCTCGCCTTTACTCATTTTAATGTTTTATAAACCTCGCGAGGGGGATACATGCTAGTTTTTAAAACTGAATACAAGTAGCTTTTGGTATGCTTGACCCGATACATGATTATAGTTATTGAGTAATCTTTTGCTGCTTAAAGTCCCAAATTTCATGAACCGTTAATTCCGTTGGGAACGCTAGTATTATGAATATGCATATTTGGCCTGACAAGCCTGTCCGGATGAGTAGCGCTCATATTGAAACGGGTAGCATAATATTTAGAAGATCTTGGTAAAATTTGCAAACTTACCACTTGAGGGACATTATTTATCACAGTTAAGGTTCGGTGCCATGAGCTCAAACTATAATCAAACTACACGACTTGTATATGCATTACTTGTCGCCCGATGAATGATACTTGTATTCAACTTATTACTTATTAAACTCTATGGATTTCACTCAACTTTATGTTGACCTTTTTAGCATGTTTTATCCTAGGTCCGTGATATGTTTAAGCTTGGATGGGCGGCGCAAGGATATGGATATCGAAAATGATGGCCCATGTTTTAAAATCACATTCGATGATACTTAAACTTTTAAACTCATGCCATGTTTAAACTTATGTTGCTTTCAAACACTTGTGTTGTGTTGAACTTTGGGACCTTCTTTTGCTTACTCTGATTTTATCGAATGTGAATGTTTTATTATAAACGTCTCTATTTTGAGTCGTTTACTATGCTTGTACGATGTGACTAATAAATAGCACCCCATGTTGTATTCCGCTGCTTTCAGAAAATGGGGGTGTTATAGATTGGTACCAGAACACATGTTATAGTGAACTAGGTCAAATTTTTAAAAACCTAGACTATAATCATTTATTTTTCAAAAATCATGTGTTTCCATCATTTGCCCGATATCCATGCGCGCCTACTCCCGAGCTTCCTATTTCTTCTTCGTATATATATCCTAATCTTGCTATGTTGAAAATAATTATATAAGCACTATAATTATTTTTAACTCGTTCGATAATCCGCGAATTATCACTTGATAAATATAAAATCTTTATGCACAAGATTTCTTATTATTTATGCTACTAGTAAGCATAACTATTATTCTTATTTGTTGATATAAATAATGCCTAAACATGTTATTAATATTTTTCGATATCTCTACGTTTTGATAATCACAAAATGTAAAATCATTAATCGAAAAATTATGACGTAAAAAAGTATTGAGTTGTAAATATCTATTTCTACAACTCAAATCACTTAAGGTATGAATGAACTAATGCTTAATGCATTGTACGATCAAAGGAACATTTTCTTAAACACTAGATTTTTTATAAAATGTCAAAAACATTTTATATCTTTTAGAAAAACATTTTTGGTAATAAATAAAAAGGTTTAATTCATTATAAATTTATGAATTCAAATTTTCAACCAAAATCAGTAAAAATGTTCCAGAAAAACCTTCCCCACAAAAAGACAAAACTGGGCAACGGCTAGGGAGGGGCGGCCCCCTTAATTATACTAGGCGGCCCCCTTAAAATTAAGGGGACCGCCCCCCCTATTTAAGGGGGCCGGCCCCGCTCCAGTAGGTTCCAGCTGTCCAGTTTTTCTGCCTATAAATACCAGCCTTCCCCTGGATTTTTACTCACCTTTTGCACTCCAAACCTTCTGTTTTAAATCTTGTAAATCCTTTCCAAAAACCCTTTGATCATACTCTCTTAAGCATTGGTTTCTAAGTGATCCAAGCTTCCACCATCAAAGTGCAAAAGAAGAATACTCCTTCAACTAGAGAAGAGTATTATAGCTTAACTCATATCATCATTGTAGTTGTGTAAAGTGTTGTATAGTTGTGATAAGTAGATCTAAGTGTAAGTAACTAGTTGTGTTGTAAAGAAGTAGTGTAGAAGTTGTTGTGAAGTAGTCGTGAAGTAGTCGTGAAGAAGAAGTCGTGAAGTAGTCGTGAAGAAGTCGTGAAGAAGTCGTGAAGCCGTCGTGAAGCCATCGTGAAGAAGTCGTGATTAAGTTGTGTAGAAGTTGTGTACAAGTCGTGAGATTGGTTCTAGCTACGATTAGAACTCGACATCTAGCTTTGTGTCGTTAAACCGGTGTAAGCTAAAGTTGTGTAAGGTTTCTCCGCCATAAGGGAGTTTGTTGACATAGTGAAGAAAACTCTCGAGTAGGTGACTCGAGGAGTGGAGTAGGGCAAGGAAGGTGTCCTTGTAGCCGAACCACTATAAATCTTCGTGTTGTGGTTTGATCTTTCCATCTCTATCTTTTATTTCATTATATTTACTTTACTTGTCTTGCTTATCTATATTTGTTCATATTGATCAAGAGTTGAATTCACATAAGATAGAATCGAAGTTTCAAAAAGTAAACAAAAGTTTTCATAAATTAAAAAAACGTAAAACTATTCAACCCCCCTTCTAGTTTACCACAATTGGTATCAAGAGCCACGTCAAACAAGATTTTTAAAATAAACTGTATTTTAAAACTTGAAACGATCTATGGAATCTGAAAAATATTTAGAAGGGCAATCTATGCAAAGATCACCACTATTTGAAAGTGATGGATTTTTATATTGGAAAAATCGATTCGAAACTTATGTGAAGTCAAAAGATCTAGATCTTTGGCATGTTATTACTAATGGTGATTTTTTACCTATTCAACATAATCTTGAAACTAAAAAGGATGAAGTTGTACCTTTTGAAAAACAAAGTGATGATTTAAAAAGAAAACTTTCTAAAAATAATGAGGCTAAAATGGTTATTTATAATGCGTTACCACGTAAAGAATACGAAAGAATCTTTATGTGCGAAACCGCAAAAGAAATTTGGAACTCTTTACTAATAACTCACCAAGGTAATAGTCAAGTCAAAGATAATAAAATAGATCTTCTTGTTCAACAATATGAACAATTCATGATTCCGGAAGAGGAATCAATTGATAATGCGTTTGCTAGGTTTAACACAATCATCACAAGTTTAAAGGCACTTGATGAGAGTTTTTCTAGTAAGAATTTTGTCAGGAAATTTCTTAGGGCTCTTCATCCAAAATGGCGAGCTAAAGTTACGGCGATTGAAGAATCGAAGAACTTGTCAACTCTTCAACTTGACAAGTTGATTGGCAACTTGAAAGTCTACGAAGCAATAATCAAGAAAGACTCCGAGATGGTCAAAGGAAAGAAAGAGCAAAGCAAGTCAATCGCGTTGAAAGCTAGGAAAGCATCAAGTGACGAGGATAGCTCAACCTCCGAAAGTTTTGATGAAGAATATGCCATGGCCGTAAGAGACTTCAAGAAGTTTTTCAAAAGACGAGGAAGATTCGTTAGACAACCACATGACGAAAGGAAAACACTCCAAAGAAACAAAGACAACAAAGGTAGCAAGAGCGAGAGGAAGTGCTTCAAATGCGGTGATCCAAATCATCTTATCGGAAGATGTCCTATGATGTCAAAGGAGCAAAACCAAAAGGCGTTCGTTGGAGGAGCATGGAGTGATAGTGACGAAGACGAGAAAGAAACTACAAAGGAGGAGAAATGTCTTATGGCTAAGACATCAAGTGAGGTACATTCCGAAACCGAATACTTTAGTGATGAATATTTATCATTAGATGAAAAAGTCTTAGATAGTGAATATAATAGACTATGCAAATTAGGTCAAAAAGTAATAAGTAAAAATAAATCACTAAAACATGTAAATAACCAATTAGAAAAGGAAATACTAGAATTGAAAATTAAACTACATAACTTAGAAAAAGGGAAAGAAATTTTTGAATGTAAAACATGTCAAGAAACTAAAAATGAAAACGAAATACTTAGGAAGGAAATTTGTAAACTTAACAAATTCAAAAATAGTAGTAATTCACTTAGGGAAATAATAAGCATTCAAAGAGTATCAAGTGATAAAACCGGATTAGGATTTAATTCAACTGAGGATTCAAATAGTAAAACTAAAAATGTAAAATTTGAATGTGAAACTAGTGAGCAAAAACCTTTAGAGTCAAAACCTAAGTATATACTTATGAAAGATAGAAAAATACCCATAGCTAGTGATGAGGAAGTAAAAACCTTTTATAAACCATCTTTAAAAAATGAAGTAGAATACTCTAAACCAAAGTTAAGGTCAAAAACACCACCTCCTCCTAGAAGACCACCTAGTCCTCACCCTCGGCCTAAAACTCCTCAACCTAAAAGAAACCAAAATAGACCAAACCATCATAATAATAGTTACCCAATGTGGAATTACCCGAATCCACCAAGCTTCAATCCTTGGGGAATACTTCCACCAT